>JABXWE010017448.1:0-10153 GCA_014611495.1 Limonius californicus
TTGAAGGAAGAAGAAAAACGTAGACTGATAGCAGTAGAAATGGACTATCTACGCAGAAGTTCCCGAACATCAAGACTACAACGAGTCCGAAATGAAGAAATCAGAAACAGAATGAAAGCAAGAGAAACAATTGTAGACAGAATAGAAAAGTTTGAAATGGTTTGGACATGTACTTAGGATGAATGAAGCAAGATTACCAAAGCGAGTGTTCGAATGGAAACCGCCAGGGAGGAATAGAAGGGGTCGGCCCCGAAAGTCGTGGAATGAGGGAATACGACGAGCGCTTGTAAACCGGGATATGGATGAAGGAATGGCGCAGGACCGGGTAGCATGGAGACTGGGATTGGGGATGCAGCGACCAGCTGTATAGTTGTTAATGTATTATATAATGTATTGTATTATACATGTAATTAAACCCAAATATATATATAGATATCAGGGGATATTTGGGAAATCTTTGACTTTGTTATCGTGGATTCCGGGATCTGGCTAAGTGCGTCTAAAAATTTGAGAGAGATGTTCAGCGAATGTATTCACTTACTCTTTGTGTGATCTGGTCCAACTGCCGTCTTGTTTTCTTATTGGTGGGACAGTGGTTTTCAGTCTTTTGAATTTTTTAGTAGCTTTTTAAATTGTGTAATCTTCTTTAGATAAGTTTGTAATGCAATTTTCGAACTCCTCATTTCTCGCTTGTGAAATGGTTCTGCGGAGTAGATTGGTAAGTCTGATGTATTCGGTTTTATCTGCTTGATTTCTTGAGATGTGCCATCTATAAAAATATACAGTTGATACCTGTTATGCTTTAATTTCAAGTTTCAAAATAAAACGATTAAAAGTAAAAAAAATTATGCTAGTACCCTCATGTCGTGATCATCGGTGTGTGCTTGTTTTGTAAATTTAAGATTGTATTTTAATATGCATTTTATATCTCATTTTATTCTAAAACTACTCTGTGTGCATATCATCTTACAATGTGCTATTTAATGAAATACTTGGAATACATTTTTATTTAGGTAATTCTATTGTCAATGTGGTATACAAGTTATTATTTTATTGCTTTGCTGATGATTCGTATTAGATGACTTGGTGCCTTACGTACTACAGTCGGGATTCGAAATAGTAATAGAAAATAAGGATGCAGCACTAACTATAGCAGAGGAACAGTTGGAAAGACCGATGGAACATTTTAGAGAAGTATTGAGTATAGAATACACCGTGGAAGGAATGATGGAAATAGAAAACCCACCCGTGCTCTAAATAAGTGTAGACCCATCAATATTTGAAGAAGTTGTGGAGGCGCTGAAACATAATAAAAAGGGCAAAGCAGCGGGGATTGACGAAATATCAAGTGATATGTTGAAAGCTGATATATATATATATATATATATATATATATATATATATATATAACTTCTGCTGAAATACTGCTACCTTTGTTTGCGAAAATATGGGGTGAAGAAGCATTTCCGGATGAGTGGAAAACAAGTATAGTTGTAAAAATATAGAAAAAAGGAGACCTGAAAATATGCGATAATTAGAGTGGGGTGATACTGTAGTGTACTGAGTAAAAGCTTCTGTCAAATTATTCTAGATAGAATCGTTCAATCAGTAGACGGTAAAATGAGGAAGGAGCAACATGGATTCAGAAAAGGCAGAGCTTGTGTAGATGTGATTGTTTCTTTGAGAATAATTATCAACGATCGCTGGAATTCAAGTCCCCGTGTACCTGCTGTTTATCGATTACAAGAAAGCTTCTGACTCAGTGGATAGGGTCTATATATGGACGCCGCTTAAGAACACGGCAATGCCTCAGAAACTAATAAACCTAATAAAAGAAGGCTACAAGAACTACAAATGTAGAGTATTACACGAGGGAGTACTATCGGAAGAATTCCAGACGAATACAGGAGTGAGGCAAGGGTACATACTGTCCCCTGTTTTTAATAGTAATGGTTGAAGTACTAAAGGAAACGGTGCAAGATAAAAGGAAAAGAATATCATTCGAATGCAACGAAAGTTTAGAAGACATGGATTTTGCCGATGTATGCTTGCTCTTCCACAGCAGGAGCCAAATGCAAGAGAAAGTGGAATGGTTGAACAAAATATCCAACAAAGTGGTGTTAAAAGTTAACAAAAATAAAACTAAACTGATATCCACGACACAGGAGTAACAGAAGACATCATAGCAAATGGGCAGGAAATACAAGGAGTAGAAGAGTTTACATATCCAGGCAGTGTGAAGTGTCGCTAAAAGATGAAGTGATAAAAGACATGAGGGGCAGAATAAATAAAGCGCGTAATGTGTTTATAAAGGTTGGCGCTCGAATAATATTATTCGAGTAATAAACCTAAAGTGTTTAGAGCAACTGTGCGGCTCGGAATCATGGGCAGTTACACAAAAAATCTAAGAAGATAAACATGTGTATTAATTTTTTTTCTGCTTCATACTATATCAGTATTTAAAAAAATTAACAGCATGATAAATTTTTAATAACAGTTTATTTTATAGAAAGTTAAAATGTACAATAAATAATACATTAAAATTGAAATAAATAAAAAATACACAAATACAAACAACATAAACATTAAATAATCAAAATATCGTTATTCAAAACTCAACTATCAACAAACAAATACTTCTAATAGCTAATTTACCTATTTTACAGCTTTGTGACTAGCTACTCAAAATAATGCAATTAAAGAATATTTTGCACAATTTCCCTTTATATTCAAGAAATATAGGTTTACCTAATAGACACCCAACTGAATTTAATCAACTACTAGTATATACCTATCGAAGGTTACCATAAAATAAAATTGATACCCTAGAAAAGAATTTAGACATCTAAGTTAACATGTTAATATGTTCCTGCTATAGTTGTAGTATTTGAAAGAACAAATAATTTTGTATTTTCCAATACATAACTTTAACTATACACATTATTGCTAGTTCTTAATTATTGGATTAATAAATATTAGAAAAATCTTTGTACAATAAATTGAAAAAATACACAAACAAAAACAAAAATATCAATCAAACGAAATATATAAATTAATAATAAATAACAAATATATTAATGCAATCAGTCACTTAGTTAACAGAACTGTCCATATAATTCTAAATTATTACCTTTTTACTGCTTTTGATACAGTTTATATAAAAAATGAAGTATACTTTGAGCACTTTTAATTATAATTAGTTGGTACTGTAGGACGTACCGTATTACCTTCTTTTTTCTAAAAACATTGTTCTGTGTTTGTTCTGTACTACTATAAATTAAATGTAACATAACTATATAATATTATAATATTAAATGTGTTACAATTATAGCAAAGTTGTCTATCCAAATGGATTCCAGGATATATTTGGTTTGTCGTCAATCCTACTATAAGTAGTTCCCTTGGGTATATATTTAGAGTAAGCTATATCGTGAGCGCTTTTTTCGCTGGTTTCTTCATCTTCATAAGCCCTGCCCCAGTAACTTCCACCACCAGGACTGCTTTGCCAGTCTTCACCTCCATCGTAGTGATGTTGATGTTGAGCATGCTCGTAGTAGATGACCTTTTGCGGTTGTTCGTGTCCATGGCCCTTCTTCAAGTCCCACCAGAAACGGGCAAGGTTTAATAGCAGGTTGGCTGCCGCAATAAGTAGGAATTTTATTTGTAATTTTGCTGCAAGCACTTTCAGAAGCAGAGTTATTTTGGCTTTTATAATTAGTCCAAGGAGCAGCAATTTGACAATAGCCTTCTTCTTCTTCTTCTTCTTTCCTCTGGCAACTGTAATTATTCATATATTTATTACAATAGTTTATTTATTACATTCTTATTGATGTTTTTGACATATTTGTATGTTCATTAACGCAAACATTGAAAAGATATCTTATTTTTTGTTGTTTTCGGAATTATGAACTACTACTATTTCGTCTGAAGACCACTTGAACTAACTTTAAAACTAAACGTAATTGGAAAAATTACACCACTACTTGTAATTGAAGCTTGTGCAGAGATTACTCCACCTAGTGTACGGTACAGTAAAATACGTTCTAGTTACGTGAAAAATACTATTGTGCTGTGCTATATATGTCCAATGTGGATCCAAGCAGCTCTAATTCGATTTATTCACTACTTTTCACGGTATGGGTTTTAACAATTATTAAATGTACTGATATTAATATTCAAATAATTTCCTGAACTAAAGAAATGTCCTTTCAAGTTTATCTAAACTAAAAAATAAAGGAAATGTAAATAAAAAATTGAACTTTAAGTCCCTATAACTTCTTAAGGAAGGACTTTCTGCTCAAGGTATATTAGGTTTAATCGGTTTATTTTTACCTAAAGAATCTATAACTAAACGCTGGCCCATTCTTTCTGAGACACCCTGTATATCTGTGTGTGTGTGTGTTCGTTCCTTTATAGTGCTCTGTGAAGGATAATTAGATACATTCAAAACGAAGAATATTCATGGGCCAAAACAATACTTGTGTTAGTACTTTACTCATTTAGGAAATTGAAAGCTTATTGTTTCATTAGAAAAATGAACCTGTTTAGTAGCAGTTTCAGTATCCCATTCTAAAACTTTGTAAAGGTACATATAAAAATATCAGCTAAGTCTTCTTCTTCTTCTCCATACGTTAGATCTAGGACCTGTGTTTACCGGTTTGGTGATTTTTGGGACGTTGAAGTACAGCGTTCTCGCCATCTCTATGGCGGTCTGGCTGGTGGCCTCGTTCCGTGGATGTGTTCGTTCCACGTTCACCTTCGGTGTCGGTGTTATAAGAATTCTCATTTCGTTTGTTCTTAATAGATCCTTGGTTTTGCTTATGTCTGCTCTAGTTTCAGAGACATATGACCTAATTGGTCGAACAAAAGTCTTATAAATGTGGACCTTACTGTATAGGTTCATATTTTTGTTCATCCATATGTCTCTCATACTGATGCTGCTTTGTTAGTTTGTCTTAACTTCTTCTTAGAGATTTGTAAAGCTAGATATTTTGGTATTAGTATGCTGAGTTCTGTTTTTATAATGTGTGTAAATAGTTTTAATATAGCTCCCATCAACGTTATCCCTCTGTAGATATCTGGAGTCTCTATTGCCGTTTTTGAAGATGGGGGTGGTAATACTTGTTCTCCAGTCTTCCGGAACATTACCACTGTTAATAACAATTTGGAAAAGAGTTGTTATTTCGTCTATTAAATGGCTACCTGCATACATAATTAATACATTTGTTATTGCATCGGTGCCTGGTGCCTTCCTGTTCTTCAGTATTTTAACAGATTCTGTTACTTGTACTATTGTGATTCTAATGTCGTCCTAATTTTGTTCTTGTTCTTTGTTATTTTCTGAATAATCCTCATTGTTGCTATATAACTGTGTAAAGTGGTTGACCCACTGTTCTTTACATACAGTGTTAAATTCTTTGTATTCATTCATTGGTTTTTGCCTTCCTCTTAGTAATCTCCATATTTTTTGCACACTCTAGAACTCACGTTCCATGTCTTTAGTAAAACGTAATCACTATTGTGTGTGCTTCACCAATACTTTAATTTCTTCTGTGAACCACGGTTTCGTGTTAGGGAGAGCGTTGACGTTTACGGTTGTCATTCCAAGGTTTCTGCTGCTGGTTGTTTGATATTTGTTTCAATGTTCTTCCAGCATTGTTGCATGCCATGCCGCTGATTATTGGATTGAGGGATATTTTTTGCGCCAGGTGATTTCTAATTCTCTGATACTTTCGTTTATTAACAACTCTATATTTAATTTATTTACCAATTGTCGGGGTTTTCTTTTAATTAAGATGACGTTCAAACGAATTTTGCATAGTATCAAATTGTGATCAGAGCCTATATTGACCGATGTAATTGCACGTATGTCGAGTATCTGTGTAGGTTTTATTGCCCTGTTAGTTATTATATAGTCTATTTCTGACCTTTAGTTACAGTTGTTAGACCATGTATATTTATATTGTCATTTATGGTCAAAGAAAGTATTATTCAACCATAGTTCCTTATTTGCTAAGTGCTATGCTTTACACTTCTGGAATTAGAAAACCAAATACGTGGAAATATAGTATTGGAAGTCAATACATTCTAGGCTATTAGTATTCAGTAAAGTTAAAATGGTAAAAAATTAATGCCAAAAAACTATAAGAGAATAGTGGAAAACCGTACAATCGAATTAAATACGGTTCCAAAAAGATACATTATGAAATAGGTTTTATGATGGTATTACATTCTGATACGTTTTTCAAGAATACTTACTGTGTTGGAGATTTATTACATAGACAAATGACTTGTAAATGTTTAACATTCGCATGTTGCATATTTTTATTGTATGACATCAAGAATATCTTCAATGTTTAATTTCATTAATGAACCAACCTATCTGATTGTTACCCAAAACGTGATTTCAGATATGTTTTCTGTTACCAAATGGTTATTAACTTCGGATATATTTAAAGACTTCCATCAGTATGTCAATTCAATATGTCTACCTCTTGTGGAAACAAGTTTTGAATGGAAAAATGGATTACACAAAAGAAGGGCAACGGGGGCTCAAAAACTACAGAAAATAACAGAAACCTAACAAATGGAAAACGGGAACCAGTTAACATCGCCATTGTCTTCAGAAGTTAGTCGTTTTAGTAGTAATAAAAGCAAATCTAAATTCCTCCTACTAAATTGCACTATATAGAATATATAGGACGATACTAGAAATACTATTGTCAGAACTATGTGCCTGTTTCCAGACAAGGGTGTCATACAGTTTTTTAGAGCTCCAAAGCTCCTCATGTAAATGCGTGTTCTACTTGAAAAGAACTAAACACGAAAACAGAAACTACGTCTGCCGATCATGGGAAGAGGTAGTCAATTGATGTCTTGGAACTTAACCACAGAAGGCAAACGGTTGAAAATCTACGCAAGAAATAAAAAAGGGAAAATATAATTATTAGTTTATATCGTATGACGTGAAGTGGCAAATTTACGTTTCACAGTTAATTCCGGGGTCTAGAATTCCTTTGCCCATAAGATAGAATACGCTTCTGGCCGTAAATGGCGTAGACATGCCGCTACGGACCATCTATACTTTCAAGAAGTAGAAAAATTGTGAGGCACAGAAAAACGCAAAGATACTTGCCGTTATTGGCGAAACTATTTTTGACCAGACTGGACACATATATCCCTTACTTATGACAGATCATATAAATAAAGCAGAAAAGGGTTCTCATGGAGATTGTCGGCATTATAACTACGGATTATGTTAATGGCAAACTTTCAGCGAACTCGTAGCCTAGTCAAATTTAATTCAAGAAAATCGAAAATAATCTAAATCGGATTACAGATTTGCAACCAACGCTATAAATTAAATGTGAAAATGTGAAAAATATCATTGACATCATTGACAGCCTTTTCTTTGTCCCGCCTGGGCCTCTTCTCTGTCACGTGTTTCCCCTCAGCGCTATGGTAGAAATACGGGGGACCTATATTTTAACGTCGAATCCGAACCACAGAAATTCCAGAGAAGGTTTTTAGCATTAAGATTCTACGGTTGCAAGCCGGTTTGGGAAATTGTCTGTGGTGGGTTGCAGACAAGATTTTTATAAATCTCCATAGTACTGCTTAGGTTTTAAACCCAAGCCAGAATCGATGTTTTACTCAGAAAGCGCGCGCTCTACCAACTGAGCGACCACCACACGTGAAAAATATGTTACAGATTTTTCTTTGATCGAAATTGAAGATAAAGTCACGCAATATGCCTTACTTGCAGATAAGGTAGCGAATATTATATTTTTCACAATTCTATCATCCCTAAGATTAACCGGTTACGAACTACTACTAGCAGATACTTTAGTCGATTTTTATTGGTAGATGCTGCGTTAATTTATAACAAAGTAGTTTTCCGGTACACAATGGTAAGTTCGTTTTCAAACCAAAACTTGTAATATAAAAAAATTTGTTTATCTTGGCAATGCTCCAATCAACATTATTTGAAAAAAAACTTATTCCAATGAGTTATTCAAGTAGGTATCTTCATAAGGTAATCCTGTAGACAGATGATAGACAGATTAACATTTGTTGTTTGTTACATACGACATTACCGGGTACAATCAAACTATTGTTAATATTTGTTTGTCTAGTTATTTTAGAGGAAAATAGTATGTATGTACACAATTCACACGAGTTAAAACAGCTTCTACCGTGTGCTTTTGTTTTTCAAATATTACATCTTCCTAATTACCATTTTTCTTAAAATTGAGAAAAGTCATTTAAAAATCAAGCAAATTAATAGTTGCTACTCTTAAGTCTGATTTCTAAAAAGTAACTATCATTAGCAGGCAAAAAGTTCAAACAGAAAAACTAATAGTAGTTTATCAAATAATGGTCCTCGTTTTTAATTACCAAAACTATGTGCAGCCACTAATAAAGTGTCTAATTAACAAACGCGTATTAATAATGTACACAGGGTGATTCAAGGGGTATACGAACCTACCATTCCACTAAAATAGGCAACCCAAAATACAAATCACGAGATACTGCGATAGCTACATTTTTATTGGCGTAAAGTAAAGCTCATTCGACATAAACAACGTTTGAATAATAGGAATCGGACTGCAGAAAACTTAGTATTCGTTCCAACTAACTTTATTTAAAAGTTGAGTAGCATATTGATACTAATATGAGACTAAAAACGCCAGAAGAGCTAGAAAGTGGCGTTAACAAATTCATAACTACCATACAAGAGGCAGCAGCATGGTATGGTACACCACAAAGGGAAATGCAAATACCTGATTCTCAGAATATCCCTAGAGACGTGATGGAGTTGGTCAAAGAAAAGAGAAGGGCCAGGGCAATTTGGCAACGCACCCATAGTAGAAATGACAAAAGACGATACAATCAACTTGCTAATAAGTTAAAAAGAAAATTAAATGAAGCAAGAAATGAAACATTTCAGCAATACGTAACTACCCTTTCTAAAGACGACTACAGCATCTGGAAAGCTACAAAGGGCTTTAAGAGACCCCATACGCATGTACCTCCAATACGCGATCCAACTGGCTCGTGGGCCCGATCCGAACAAGAAAAAGCTGACGTATTTGCACAACATCTGGCAGAAGTATTTAAACCTAACTCTGAAGCAATAGATGAAGAAATTAACACCTTTCTCGAAACGCCTTTACAATTATCACCCCCAATACGGGATCTTACAATAGGCGAATTACGTGGAGAGATAAAATTATTGAGCAACAAAAAAGCACCAGGGTATGACCTTATAACAGGCCCCATCCTTAAACAGCTACCAGCGAGTGGGGAAAAAGTACTACTAGCGTTATTCAATACACTCCTGCGTTTAACACACTGGCCTCCGCAATTAAAACTTGCACAAATAATAGTAATACTGAAACCCGGTAAGCAACCAAACGAAGTATATACCTCAAATGGAAACTATTGCAATTATTAATAATATTAAATATGAAGTTAAAAGAAGTAAGACAAGAAACAGTTAACAAACAAAATCTGAACTCTATCGAACGGACAACGGAAATGTTTAATTGTTTCCATATTATATATTAGCTGTAAATAGAATTAGTCGTGCTGAGATAATTCCAACCTTCTAATTAACAAAAATTTCCAATTTTAAGCATTATGAAAATCATAAAAATCGTGTTTTTCAGGAACTTACATTTAAAATTATTTAAATACGTATTTGTAGGATATAATTTTAAAATAAAATGTGTGAGTCCTACTGCTTTAGATTATTTGATTCAACTACAATATTTCTATACCTAATAGGAGAAATACTTAGATAGCACTAGCATACGAATAATCTCACTGTGAACGTAAAAATCCAAACATATGGTTTATTTAAAAAAGTTGCTTCGTGTAATTTCTATTTCAGTAAATCCATAGACAGTGATGTGTGATATTCACGAACCAATTTCTATAAGTATAGTATTAATACAAATTTATAGCTTTAAGAAAAAATGATAGCAGAAGTCTATCTATCAACCGTGTTTCATTAGCAATAATAATAACCCATAAATCGAACTTGGTGCAGTCGCTCAGGTATTACTATTATTTAATAAAAATTTTTGGGGTTTATTTTATTATTAAGAAATTTAAAAAAACGCTAAACTGGCTTTGTAAAACAAATCTC
>JABXWE010017449.1:0-31482 GCA_014611495.1 Limonius californicus
AAAAAAACACAGCCTACTGGATGGCAAATCAATCGTGAATGATGTTGCATAATTTTAGTAATTTTCAACAAATTTTCTTTACTGAGCTAAATTTCTGCTATGTTTTAATACATTATAGTAATGATGTATCTTATATATTAATAATAATAATAGGCAATTTCAACAGGTATTTATCTTTATTTTAGCTTTATACGTATTTCGGCATACAAAAAATAAAGATAAATACCTGTTGAAATTGCCTATTATTATTAATATATAAAGTATGAATTTCAACGAAGTAAGGCAGCAAACAATTAACAAATGATGTATCTATTTGATATATACAGTGAATGAATGAAGAATTAACTAGGTACCTTTAAACTTCAGTTTCTCAAGTTATGCAAGACTTTTTAACGCCATTATAAATGTGATATCTCTTCGAACTTTCCATAATAAATAAACTTCATTGGAACAAATTCGCTTTTAGGTAATATTTATTAAGATTCTTGTTTGAAGCTGCTTAAGTAGCTAAAATAGCGACTTTAATAACTATTGTAGTGTAACTAGCTAATTTTAAAAAGTAATTTTCCCAGCATTGGAAATTGGTAGTAAGTTAAAAACGTGGCCAATAATTAAATTCTCTACAACGCCAACGTAGGCCTCAATTTTTCCAGACGAGCTAAATGGACAATTACCAAGCTTTAGTTTATATAATATTAATAATTGATTGGTAATTTGCAAAGAAAGAAATTGATAGAAAAATGGTTTTACAAATATTTTACTAGGTATTATTGTACATGCTTTATTTTGCACTTGAACAAGACTTCCTTCGCACAGGAATTCGACATCTGCTACTTTTATTAGCAGACTGTTCCTTTTTAAACTTCACTCTTGAGATTGACCTCTTTGCACATTCTTTTGAGTTGCAACATTGATCATCATCTGTATTATCAGCACATTTACACGTTTCCTTTGTGCGGTCTCTTGTTCTGTTTGTTGTATCTCGTAGATATGCAATATGATTTAGAAGTCCTTGAATGTTGGGCGGATGGTAATCTGTATCATCTTTAATGCACGACAAATAATTTTCAGCAAATACCAAATATTCTTCGGGTATATCTTCTACATCTGTTGCCATGAGCATAACGCAGCTGATCGTGACAGCTAACATATTGTCAGCTAATGTATCTGCTCTACCACCACCACCACATATGTCCAGGTCTTCTCCAAGATCCCATTCGCTATCCTCCAAAACCAAGTTTATTCGATGGTCTCTTGATTTGGCATAAAATACGCTCATCGATGTGCGGCTAAAATGTTAAATCGTTCAATACTTAAATGGTGAATATACGTATGTGCAGAATACATGAGTTAAGTACAAATTAAATGCTTTGAGACAATACCTTTGAGATTGCTCCATAGATTTAGAACTCTGACTTGATATTACATTGCCAGAAGGTGGCAAACCTTTTACATAACCTCCAGCTCTAGGAGATGCATTCGCTGGCCCACATTGTGATATTGCCGTAGAATTCGCAGCTGGTGGACCTAGCGTTTCATCTACATCATTATTTTCGGACATTTTGAAATGGTTTGATTTAAACACTAAAAATTTTGTATACTTGACGTTATCAAAAAAAAAAAAAATAACTATCTGTCGCATATTTATGTTTTGTTTAATTTAGGATACTATTTGATCGGTTCTTAAAAAGCCTCATAGTGTTACAATAACTTAAAAATATCTCCAATATACGTTAGCAGACACAAAAAATCGCTCGGCCTATAAGTTTTTTAATTTAAAATATTTTTTCCATTAGTAATTTAGTTTATAAATTATATACAGATAGCGGATTTCTATTGCCGCCTCTCCGTTCCCAGTCTCCATTGTCTTCTATCATAACATGTTTCTTCTTTTAGATTTCTCCTTCTCATGGTTGCATCTACATCATGTCTCAGACTCCTTCTTGGTCGTCCTGTTCTTCTCCTTTCTGTCGCAATTCGTTTCTGTATCCTTCTAAGCCAGATATTTTCGTGCATTCTCGTAGTTCGTCCAAACCACCCCATCTGAATTTTTTCTACTTCTTTATGATGCTTGTCGCTATCTCCATGTTTTGCCCGATGGTCTGCCACCGGTTTAAACGGAATTGTGACACATAAACGACGACATCCCTTGCGTAGTTTAGGGGCGGAGAGGGGGGTTCCTTTTGTTAAATACCCCGCGCTTAAATCTGCTCAAATTCGGGATAAAGTCGTGATAAGTGAGGGCTCCAACGGGATTATCACTACATCGGCACTGCTCAAGCTCCACATTACTTTGAGCGGCCAATCCGAAGGTTGTGCGTGATTGAACTTACCTCTTCACGTAATTGTTCTTAATAGAAATGTGAATTTACTAGCCCCGTAAACAAAGGGTCGCAACAATCACTCTCAGTGGCCCTTATAGAAATTTTCACATGATTTTTAACAAAGACTAAAATAAAATAGAGTTGAGTTTAACAAGGCATTTAATTAAATTAAAGAAGCGGAAAAAGTACACGGAAAATGGTTAAATGATTATAATTTGGTAACGAACAGAGATCAGCACTATTAAAAAAATAAACACAGTTTGAAACGAACAATCTTAATATTAAACAAGGTCACGTACAGGTAAACCCAAAACAATTAAATCTAAGCCAATAATACCCGAAAAAACGATACTGTAGGAAGGCCTTATACATGCAGTATTTTCTTATATTGCTAAGAAATCTTGGAATATAACATACGCAATATAAACTAACTGTGCAAGCTTTCACAATTAACGGCGGTCGTTTCCGGTGGTTTCCCGTCGATAAACTTAATGGAGCAGCTGAAGCGTGGCTAACAAAGGTTTTGAAAATTTACCTTTTTCAATGGAAAATTGGCCTTTCACGGGGGGTGTAAAGCTTGAGTCAGTCCCTGGGTGTAGTGGTGGAGTTTCTACAGTTAGTTTCCCTCTAAACCATTTGCTTTTGGCAGATTTTTCAATATTGCAACATATGACGAAATTTCCCAAATCGGTACTTTAAGTGATATTTTTGGAATTTTTGGGAAACCAAATATTCCCCTTTGTCGGTCGTACCGTGAATGGTATCGTAGAAAACGAAAGTAATTACAGATTGATAAATTACGCGGATTCGGACGCCCGGGGGTAACTTTAAATCTGCCGAGCGTCACAGGTCTCATTTCTTACTCGATCGATACGTGATACACTGCAGCTCCACCTTAAACAATCCATCTCGGTAGCTAACAATTTACTTCTATTTCACCTGCTCAGGTCTCATATTTCTGTGCCGTAGATGGTCACGTTTTGAACAATGCTTTTGTAAAGTATTTTCTTTATTTCTATTCTAATATTTTTCTACACAATACCTGGTTCAGAGACATTATATTCCTGGCTTTATTAATTTCTTGAGTAATTTCCTTGTTTTGGTTTCCCCTTTTATCAAAAATTACTTATAAATATTTACATCTCGCTACTTCTTGTATATATTCGTTTTGAAGTGGCCAATGGATTACTTTATTAGTACCAACTGCTGTTGCACTCTTCTTGTAATTTCCTCACCATAAATCTTAAGTCCTCTTGGTCTTCTGCAATCACCACTTGATCGTCGGAGAAGTGCACACTGAAAAGCATGTCATATCCCACTCTTAGACCCATATTCTTGCATTCCTTTGTCCACCCTACCGGGGCCCTTTCTCTTTCTTTTTGTTCTTTTATTTACGCTGAGCCTGTTTTTCTTTACATGATTTAAGAAGATTCTTTTAAAGTTTTTCAGCTGTTATCTTTTCAGCGACCTTCCGGGTTGTCTTCTGCCCAGTGGTTCTAAATCTCCTGCTATTTTTATTTAGCGATTGTTATTTGCCCTTCCAACGTGTTCGTTCCATTGTTTTTTCGCTCTTTAATAATCCTCTCGATATAGGCTATCCCACATTCTTCTCTTACTTCATTATTTCTAACTCTATCTGCTCTCGTTTTCCCTACTGTTGGCCTCAATATATTCATTTCTGTTCGAAGTAGCTGTTTCGTTTTATTAGTGTCTGCGCGTATCTCTGCTCCGTATGTTAGTATAAGTCTTGTACACTTTGGTCTTACTTTCGGTTGACATGTGTTTGATTTTCCATACTATATCTCTGAGGTTTCCGCCTATTCTAGCTCTTTTCATCGTCTGTTTTACTTCATCGTTTAAGTTTTTATTACTTGATATTGTTGTGCCGAGGTAATTAAAATATGTTACTTGTTAGATCATGTTTCTTTCGATTTCCAGCTTACATAGTAATGGATTTTTAGAGATCAAAGACTTAGTTTTGTGGATATGAAGGGTAAAAATGGAGATACAAGATAAGACCGTACATATTCTCAAAGTATATGCCTCAAACATAACGAGACCCAACAAGAAAGAAGAGAGCTGCCAGAACAAATAGATTGAATTCCCCAAAACCAGCGAATAATTGTAATCAGAGACGGTGGAACGTCTGGAAAATATTTGAGTACAGTATGGGGTCAGGATCAGTACCTAACACATTTTTCAAGCATCAAATACATCAAAAGTATACCTTGGAAAACATCCAAGGAAGAAGATCAGCCATTGCTTATGTTATAACAAACAGGCAATATAGCCCAACACAAATTCTGGATATAGAACTCTTAACACACCAGAAATAGAAAGTAACTACAAGATGGTACTATATAAAATAAGACCTTATTTCCAAATTAAAATTATATAAAGAACTACTAACATCGAAAAGTTTAACGCGGAATCATTAAATTTCGAATCTACCAAAGCCTTGTACTTTAAGAGACTACAGAAAAAAATTCATATAAATCCCATAACACATAATAACGACACTGATACGGCCTGGAACAAAATAGAAACAAACAATTTAAAAGCAGTAGAAGAAGCAATAGGGAAGAGAAAAATTAAAAAAACACCATGTAGACGAAATAGTGTTCCATGGTTCCATGACGAAGTAAAAGATACGTATATACGCACATAAAAATGGTCTAGGGGACAAACGTAAATAGTATGTTTGCAAACGTTAATCAAAATGTTTTGTGATTATAGCATACAGAGATTTATTCTGACAATTCCTAGATCCAGTTGGCGATGTTTCTTTTTGTTTTTGTAAAACAATTGTGTTCAGTTGATGACATTTGTATCGAAAAGGTGTTTTTGCTCTTTAGATTACTCAGTTTATGTGTATTGAATTAAGAAACAAGGTGGGCTTTATAGTGTCTTAGAATCAATAAAGGTGGAATGAGTGCATCTTAGTCGTGATATTCAGTTAAAAGCTGTGGGCATGATAGAAGGAGGTATGACTATTCGAGATGTGGCGGCTGCTGTAAATTTTTGTAAAAGTACCATTGGGCGTTTGTGGCAGCGTTATCAAGAAACTGGTGATGTAAAAGGAAGACATCCTGGCCCCATCAGGAAAACGAATGTTGTACAGGATAGATTTCTTCGAATCCAATGTCTTCGTAACCGAAATCTTACGGCCAACCAGCTAAAAACTGAACTCCAAAATGTCCATCAAGTGGTAGTCAGTGGTCAAACTGTAAGAAATAGGTTGCATGAGGTTGATCTCCACGCTCGACGTCCCGAGTTCCCGTGCTTTCACGTGGCAATCGCGTACGGAGATTAGAATGGGCCGAGGAACACATCAACTGTCAAGAACAAGACTGGGCTCACGTGCTCTTCACAGATAAATCCAGATTCGGTTTGAGGCCAGATTCTAGAAGACTAAGGGTATGGAGGAGACCTGGAAATGAAAATCGTTTGGCAACTGTTCAGGAAGTTGATCTGTACCAAGGGGGAACAGTTATGGTTTGGGCTGGAATTGAAATTGGCCATAGAACTGAGCTCGTTTTTGTTGAAGGCTTGTTAACGGCAAACGCATATCGGGACAGAATTCTACAACCTGTTGTACTACCACAGGCGGAACAAATTGGGTGACAATTTTTACTGATGCAGGACAACGCTCGACCACACGTTGCGAGAACAGTTAGAAATGTTTCACATGAGCACAATATCGCAGTATTTTCGTGGCCTGCGCAATCTCCCGACTTGAATCCCATAGAACATGTGTGGGATATGCTGGGAAAACGTGTCCTGAATCAAGGCTTGGTGTTTCAAACAAGGGAAGAGCTCGCAAATTGTTTACAAGACCAGTGGTAACAAATTGATCAAAATGAAATAGACAATTTGATTAGAAGTTTACCCAATAGGTGCCGAACTGTGATTAACAGTCGAGGTGGCCATACACTGTATTAAATGTGCAAATTTTTCATTTTTTCATTCATATTCTACTGTTATTTGTAAGTTAAAAATTTGCACTATTTTTTACACACCCAATATAAGCACTCTACAGTAACTTCTGTTTGTTTTTGTTATTAAAATTAAAGATTATTGTTCAGCTTTATGTTTTGTTTCATCGTTGTGTCATAATACTTCCACTAGTTGCAACAACGTTTATTTTTAGCCTTGTCCCCTAGACCATTTTGATGTGTGTATTATATAAACATACCAGAAGCGAGGAAGATTGGGAAAAATACGTATCAGAACGAAATGAAACAATTAGAAAAATAAGACAAATAAAGGAAAGTTACTGGGAAAACTTCATGAAAAAGATGGAAAGGGTCATTTACGGAGCCCAAAACCGGGAGTGGATAATGCTGAGGAATAGATCGGAGATCTGCATAATAAATTTTAGAAAGTATGGTGGATAGACAGTATCCTCGTCGAAAACTTTTTGTTGCGTTGAAAATTTCGGCAAAGTTTTCTCGTTTTTTATTCTTGCTAAATTTCCTCCATACAGCAGTCTGGTGGCTTATCCAAATGTAGATTCCGTCTAGTTCTTGCATCTTACTCCATAATGCAGATGTTGGTATACTATCGTATACTTATTCGAGAGCTATGTGTATTTCTCTGTTTCTTTGTACTCCTTTCCATTACAGACTATAACGAGAAAAGTTTATCGAGTGCGGATCGGTCTGATCGAAAATCTGCCAGTTCTTCTCGTTGTTTTGCTTTCCTATTATTTTAGATATTCAATTTTTTGAATATATTCTGTTAAAGGTTTTATATATATTTATAACTGCCATTCCTCGATAATTTGTTGGATCATCAGCAGGGACTTTCTTATGTGTGGGAGTTATATAACAATTTTTCCATTCTTGTGCAATATTCTTGCAATTGATCCATCGTTGATATAGGCTTTTCAGGACATGATAAGTAGGTTTTCTGATGCTTACCTTATCAGTTCTGGGTAGATGTCTCCTGGCCAAGGAACATTCTCCAATATTGTTTGCAGAACAGCTTCTTTTACTTGATCTACTCATCTACTCTACTGCATACGTGCTGGTCTTCCATTTCGTACGTCTTGTTCTTCTTGTACAAACTGTGGTCGTCTTTCTACCAGTACTTTATACTGTTTATTATATTCCGTATTTTATTGGAGCTTTTTATGTTCTTAACAATTTTTCACGGCTCAGAGTTATTTTTTGGTCGTCCTATACAGCTTGTTCCATCGGTATGTGGACGGAAAATAGCTCCTCACTCAGGCAACATATTACGACTCTGTTTTCGTTAGATAATTGCTACACCTCTTATTCATATTTTAAATTATTTTTGTTTATACAATATATCCGATTTTTAGAAGATGATTTGGCCACTGGCTAGTAAACCGATGGATTGGTCGAGTACATAATATTTTATGGCCTGCGAGATCGCCAGATCAAGTAATGTCAACAACTGCAGAGGACATGAAAAATCGCATCAAAATAGTTTTTAGAAATATTAAGCTCCAGATGTTAAACAGCGCTAAGGAAGCTTTAATATCCAGGCATTTCTAAAATTCAAACTTTTCCAATATTTTTGTGTACCCTTCTAAACGTTGAATTAGGGTACCCTTTAAAATTGCCATTGTACCTGTTGTATCAATTTTTAACGTTTTAATTTAATTAATCTAAAACTTATTAATAATCTGCATAATACTACTACTACTATATTATTTACATATTTTTTAGTTTCTTTGAAACCCTTTGACGGACACATCGACATACGTCGATAAATTAAATGCCTATAACTGGGGAACATGGCGATATATGACTTCGTAGATAAAGTATATAGTAGGGACACGACAAACATAGCCAATGGTATTTACATGGAGTTATATGAAAAAACAATACTTTGTGACCCTATAGAAGCGTTGTTCGTCGTCATTGTGTTATTTCATATTGCAGACTGTCTAAATTGTATTTTTCTATGTGAGCTTCATACTAGTTTCCTCTTTGTCTTCGATATAGTGACAGAGTTACATATATTTATGATATTATTAAATAATGACCACATCCATAGTCGATTCCTTTATGTACTTCGTACTGTTCACATATAATTTATTATCTAAACAAAATACAGTTTAATTGAATTAGGTAATAAATTATTACAATAATCCACACATTTTTAAATGATTTTTTTTAAATACTTAATTAGCCGATGAGTTTTAGAGAATTCATCGAATTTACATTACTGTGCTGCTAATTTAATGTCTCCTAAATTAGATGAACATTCTACATACTTCTAAATTTACTTAATCTTCTTAAGTAATTACATGCTTTATCTACAAAATAGAATTTCACAAATTTGATTTTACTTTAATTTAATTAATGTCCAAAACGATATATAAACTAAATAGTTGTCATCAAGAAGATCAACTATTTAGTTTTTTGAACCGAAGCGCGAGATGCTGCAAAAGTCGAGCAAGAATTTGTATGTTTTATCCTGGAAATTCGTTTATTATGATTAATATCATTGCGAGAAGAATTCTTGGTTTTCATTCCTGGTGTCGATTTTTTCCTCTCTAATTGTTGTAAGCAATTACTAGAGCTTCTCGTATCAGATACAGAAGAACACATTTCCTTGCAGGGAATTGCACTTTCAGGTGTAGCTTCCGTCACACGTACACACTGAATATAATTTAAGATTCCCTCTACATTAGGGGGATGGTTGCCGTATCTATCTCTAATGTGGGATAAATAATATTCAGCCCAGGAAAGATATTCTTCTGATATTGTAGGAACCTTTGCCGCCATAAGCATAACACAACTAATTGTTATGGCCAACATGTCAGAGGTTATTTTGGGATTGCATAATGCGTCTCCACCTTCTTCCTTGTTCAAACTGATAGTATCTGAGTTTTCATCGATCTGTTGTTCTCTTTTTGCTCGATAATTAATTCCATTTTCTGCTACCATACAAGATTGCAAAGGACACCTACACCTACAATTGAATTTTGTTAATTTTCGAAGTACATTTTACATTATGTACGAAGTCAGCTAACAAGATATCTACTCTTAATTATTGTGTATTGACGTAAGCAAATTAAAAATGACAAACTATTAAGGAATTACTTTATCATAAATAAGATATAAGATAGACCAAGACAATTAATAATCGTGTTAGCGTTATGTTGAATACTATAAGAGTAAGCGAGATTTAGAAAGGAAAACTGATCGACTTGTTACGGGCCAAACGAGGTTTTTCGTTGCTTCGCCTTAGCTCAGCGAAGTAGGGAGTGGTTCACAAGAAACGCTTAAGGGAAAAAATTAATTAAACACAAGATAATTTTACCTTAGTTTTGTCGGTTGTGGAGGTGAGAGAGAGCACAATTTGGGTGTGTGTGTGTGTGTTCGTGGTTGTTCCTTGGGAATAAAATGCAAGTACGCCCCTGGGCGTTAGAATACGAAAAGGACGATGCATACACACACCAACGGGACTTCAAATCAGATTGCATCACCTTGCATAATCACAAAGGAATTTCTTTATAAAACTGAGGCCTTAAGATGTTTTTGCCAATCGGGATCAAAATATTCGCCGCACAAACTTCCAAAGCATTTGTCGCAGTAGCGGCACATCCAGAGGGTCAGAAAAGGGGTTCGATATTAATCAAGCGATAAGCAAATTCGCAATGAATTGCCTTCCAGAGGTTAGATCCAGTGTATTTCTTAAATCCGACACTTGTCGATGGTTCTGTTCACCCTACGGTCATAACAGCGATACGAACATTCACGCAATGAACACCCATCGAAACTCAAGCCGGCTCCCCCCCGCAGACTTGTCGTCGGCGCTGAGGTCTTAGTAAGCAACCGGGTCGAAAGGAGATCTTAAGTCGACTACAAAATATGTTACAAGAATTCTAGAACAAATGAACACGTAGGGCTTCCTCACGGGCAGGAAATTTCCAGTAAACGTTCACGGTCAAGCGCGTAGACAAAATATTCATCGGCATTTCGCTAGGACAACAAAAAAATGGTCCACTAAACTGTATTCGAGAAATAATCAGATAGTAATCGGCTACCGAGCGGCCAATAAAATAAGACTTTAACTCGTAAGAAGCGGCAAAATCAAACGAACGTAACAAACTGACAATTTTCCCTCTACATATCAGTTCATTGATTTATTTGTTTTTTTCATGTAAGGCATAAGTTGCCGATGCTTCTTGGGAATATTCGTTATTAGGCTCCTGTATCTATGGTCAATTCTAATTTTTTCTAGTGAGAGGCAGCCTACAGTTCTACTCCGTCAAAGGCCTTCTCATAGTCGCTGAAAGCCAGGTGTAATGGAAAAACCATATTTTTTAGATTTTTCCATGGCTATTTTCATTGTTAATAGGTGTTTGTTCGTTCCGTAGTCTTTCCTGCTTGCTGACGGGGTTGATACCAATACGGTATACGATAGGTTGGTAGGTCATTAATTCGTTGTTATTACTCTTTTTATATTTCAAAAGGAAATTGGAGAGAGGAGGAAACGGGAAGAGAACGGGGAGAAGAGCAAATGGGGAAAGCGAAGAAAAAGACGAGGAAATACAAAGAAATAGCAAAGTGGTTGAAGGAGGGAACTGCTTGCGAGGGAACGCCCAAATCATGCTAAGCAGCGAAAAGGAGTTCATGTTCATATTGTTAACTTTAAGAATTCAGGAGCGGCCAGTTGATTAAGAGATCGACGCTGAGTTTCTTTGTTTCAAATAGCAATATATTCAGCTATCGTTCTTATAAGTAAAATTAACCGGCCGTTTTTAGCACCGACTCGACAACGGTCGCAACGTCGGTAATTGTATACCATACAAAATTTGAATTTGGAGTTATAAATAGTGGTATTCGGAAACCGCAGACCGTATTGGAGCAGTTCCACAATATCCTAGCATACCTGCAAAAGCGGACCGACTGTATTGCCGTAGCAACCGGCAGGAAACTGATCGCGACTGCAAAAATTTGGTCTATCTGAAAGGTTTCGGGCCGAATTGCCACGTGGCGCCGTAGTACTCGGAACACTCCATGCAACATTAAAAACCCCTTCCAAGCAAGTCGTTTGATTATGGAGTTACGGCGATCTAAAGAAACAACGTGCACGCCTCCTTGCGGCGGCCGACGTAAGCCAATTCGATCGATTCTATTAGTCCGGGTAGTACTCATGACGCTCTCGCCAACGGCGCAGATTCCACTGCGCTAGCTCTTTTCGATTTTTGAAAATACAAAACGCGAAAAATTTATAATTGTACTGAAAATAAAGGCAAAAGCTTACCCCGCCACCGCTGGCACGTCGTGAACAGAAACAATCGAAATTTTTGACTCTGCGACCGCAGCGTTCGGAAAGAGACGGGTCGATTCGTTCGGCTCCTTAGCATGTGGTGCCTCCAGCTGTCTGGAGCTGCATGCAAAAGCGGACCGACCCCGTTGCCATAAAAAGGTTTCGAGCGGAGATCGCACCTATACCGCGTTATAGAACTCGGAAGGCAGCATCTAGCGCTCGAAAATCCATCTTGCCATGTGGCGCGTTTCCAAAGATACAGTCGTTTCTAGAAAATTCTTTCGAGGTCTCTAGCGGCGGACTGCGTAACCCAATCAGAACGATTATGCCTTACCGAGTATATGCAAACGTGTTTCGTTAAAATATTGAATTTTTTTAATCTTACGAAACAAAATGAATGTTTTGTGTACATCAAATTTCAGAAATTAGCTTGCTGCTTAAAATTTCTGTAGTATAATGCGAAAAGCATGTTATTTTTGCTAGTTTTTCAGAAAGCAATTAACTTAGGAGCTGTATTACTTCACATTGTCAATTATGTACTTACACCTTTCTTTCTATTGAATATATTGAAGGTGTGGTGGTAGCTCAGCCGGTAGAGCGCTCACTTCCTGAGTAAAACGTTAATTCTGGCTTGGGTTCGAAACCTAACCATTACTATGCAGATTTGCTGCAACCCACCACACACAATTTCCCAATCCGACTAGCAACCGTGGGATCTAATGCTAAAAACTTTCTCTGGAATTTCTGTCGTTCGAATTCGACATTAAATTGTAGGTCCCCCGCATTTCTACCTTAGCGCCGAGGAGAAACACGTGGCAGAGGAGAAGGCTGTCAATGAATACCCTTCTTGCACCAACCCCTTCATATATCAGATAGATCTGCCGAGCGAACGTTCAGCACTCCCTTTGTATGCAGCCGGGTTTCTTCCCTTGTTGGTGGTGTTTGCGATTAGTAAAGGTCTTTATAAAATGTTTCTACTATACGTAAGATTTTAACTCTTATGAATGATGTTTGCGTCTTTCTTACGCAAGGAGCACATCTGCCTCTTCCATATGTCACGTTTAAGACATTTCATTCCCTCTAAGATATTTTCTGAAAGACGGACCGGAGGGATAAAGGAATCACCATGAATGGACAAAGACTGACAAATTTAAGATACGCCAATAATACTGTACAACTAGTTCAAAATTCGGAAAATCTTACCTAAAGAATCTCTGAAAATTGGTTTGAAGGTTTGGACAACACAACTGGATTTTCATAAAGAAACAGTGAAAATAAAGGCAGAAGAAGTAGAATTAAAACGAGTAGAAGCATATGTATACCTGGGACAGAGAATAGCTCGGAAGGGACTCCCAAAAAACATGAAATAGCTAGAATAATAAGACTGGGTTAGATGATATTCAAAAGATTACCTTTTATTCTGCGTAATAAATATAAAGTACAACATGTCTCGTGTTTTTGATTAATGTGTACTCCCAGTTATGACATACAGGGTGGAGAACTGGACAATCACGAAAAGTGAAAATCGTCCAAACAGCGATTGAGAGAGCCATAATCGGCATAACCAGAAAAGATAGGTGTAATATCGCAGAATAACAACATTAAAATGGGAATTAGTAGCACACTTCGCAAGAAGTAGAATTATAGACTGGCCATCATGCCAACATAAGAGGGGCAGGCAAAGATCCCCGATGAGATGATGTGACGCTATGAAGAGAATGGCGGTCCGGCATGAATGAACAGCATAGAACACTGACCTATATACTACGTAGTATATAGGTCAGTGGCATAGAACCGTGAGCGGTGTAAAATATTGGGAAAGGCCTACGTTCAAGAATGGACATAAATGGCTCCTGATGATGATGATGGCCTAAAGACAGAGATAGCTTCCGTAGATATATATATATATATATATATATATATATGTATATATATATAATATATAGTTGCATACATATTTTCTTTTTTGTAATTTCTAATAAATTTATGAGGGAGGCCCTTGCTCAACAATGGGATGTTGCGGGCTAACAATATATGTTCGAAAATCGTACGCCTTTATCTTGGGAACTAGCCGTTTCTTTGCATGTGTTTATTTTACAGTAAAGGCTCCTCCCTTACGATCTAGTAGCAGGCCACTAACATAAATTAAGAATCCGCTTTTATACACAATGAATGGAATTAGAAAATACCTACCTACCGGCAATTGTAATTTATATTTTCATATGTAATATATTAATTTTTCGGCGTTTACCTTTCCAGTATGTAAATTGTATTTACTAAAAGGATTTTAAATTAGTCTGATCTTAAGTTACTTAAAGATATCCAATGTGAGCTGTCAAGATCGCAGTCTCTGCTATCGTTACAAATGGGTGGGTTAATCTAGTTCCCAACATTTCTAAATTATTTTTTGTTTTGTGTGATATTCCACACATACACGTGTCAACATTAAATAAAGAAAGTTATTTGTTTAGTCTTGTCCTTGATATTTATGGTATAATTTATTTATTTTAAACAAATAGTGATGTGTTTTGGAATTAACGGGGCCATATTATTTTTTGTTCTAAAATTTGGATTCACGTGCAGCATGTTTCCATCACCCAATACCCACTTTTTGACCTATAAAAGCAGAAATAAGTTGTCATGGGATTATTCTTAATTTGACCATCAAGAGTCTTTTTACAGGTTTCCTTAACCCTGTATCTTGCCCAACGCCTTTAGATACCTCAGCTGCTTACGGGTCCTCTCCTGTTGGTTGGACTTCAGGTATCTCAGCTGCAAGTGCAGGTTTTCTAAACCCTCTACGCTGCCCAGCACTTTGAGATATCTCAGCTGCAGCTGCAAGATTCCTAAATCCTCTACCTTGCCCAGCGCTTTGAGATGTCTCAGCTGCTTACGGACCTCTTATTGATTGTACTTTAGGGTATCTCAGCTGCAGCTACAGGTTTCCTAGTCTATTTTGCCCAGCACTTTGAGGTATCTTAGCTGCTTACAAACCTTTTATTGGTGGTACTTTAATGTATCTCAGCTGCAACTGCAGGTTTACTAAGCCCTCTACCTTGGCCAGCTCTTTGAGATATCTCAGCTGTTTACGGGCCTTTTATCGATTGTACTTTAAGGTATCTTAGCTGCAGCTGCAGGTTTCCTAGTCTATTTTGCCCAGCGCTTTGAGGTATCTTAGCTGCTTACAAACCTTTTATTGGTGGTACTTTAATGTATCTCAGCTGCAGCTGCAGGTTTGCTAGTCTATCTTGCGCAGCGCTTTGAGATATCTCAGTTGCTTAAGGGCCTGGTATTGATGGCACTTTCATGTATTTCAGCTGCAGCTGCAGGTTTCCGAAACCCTCTACCTTGCCTAGCGTTTTGAGATATCTCAGCTGCTTACGGACCTTTTATTGATTGTACTTTAAGATATCTCAGCTGCAGCTGCAGGTTTCCTAGCCTATCTTGCCCAACGTTTTGAGGTATTGTAGCTGCTTACAAGCCTTTTATTGATGGCACTTTAATGTATCTCAGCTGCAACTGCAGGTTTACTAAGCCCTCTACCTTGGCCCAGCACTTTGAGGTATCTTAGCTGCTTACAAACCTTTTATTGGTGGTACTTTAATGTATCTCAGCTGCAACTGCAGGTTTACTAAGCCCTCTACCTTGGCCAGCTCTTTGAGATATCTCAGCTGTTTACGGGCCTTTTATCGATTGTACTTTAAGGTATCTTAGCTGCAGCTGCAGGTTTCCTAGTCTATCTTGCCCAGCGTTTTGAGATATCTCAGCTGCTTATAAGCCTTTTATTGATGGCACTTTAATGTATCTCAGCTCCAACTGCAGGTTTGCTAAACCCTCTACCTTGCCCAGCGCTTTGAGGTATCTTAGCTGCTTGCAGGCCTTAACCTTCTGACTGAGGTTTGAGACAACTTGGTTGCACCTTTAGGAAAGCATTCTGTACGTTTGAATATCTCTCCCCAAACCTGCGACGATCGAAAGGTCAAACGACCAACAAAAAGTAACCACCGTAACGTTACAATCTGCTTCACAACACTTTATTGTTTACACTCCATAGCAACAGAGTTCGGTAACAATAAAATCAAAGGTAATTGTAACATATTTCGTTAATAATTGTATTATAATAGCAAGAATTAGCAAAGAACGGATAATAATGGAAGGGTAGAAAGGAGGCCTCTATTCATATTTGGATAGAGAAAACTATAAGAAAAACGAGAAGAAGTTGTGTAAGCGTTAAGGACAGCAACTACAATTTACTGGTCAAGGATAGTAAGTTAAGAGACTGGGATGCAGTTGAGGTCTCCAATATTACCCGAGACAAGTAAGTACAAAATGCACTTAAACCTTGAATTTCAGATTATATTTTTTGCGCAATCGGAATAATAAATGAAAAAGGAAACAATTAAATACTATTGCCTAAAAATGATAATTGAACTTTTTACAGTTACCTTTGACTTAGTTGTTACCTAATCGTGTTACTACGAGGAGGAAATAGTAATAGTAGCAATGTTGTGAAGCATATGGTTACCTCCCATTTTTTCTACTGCCCGTGGGCGATAAATACAATTTACCGCCTTGAAAACAGACTGAGTACCTAAGTGCGTGACGGTGCTCGATTGTGCAAAACTTGAGACAGATAAAAGTGGTATAAAATGGATATGCAGATAATAAGAAAACAACTATCACACACGATTCCCCAATCCGATTGACAACCGTGGCGTGTTAATGCTTCTCTGTAACTTTTTTTCAAATTCGATGTTAAACTCTAATTCCCCCGTATTTCTACTTGAGCGGTGAGGAGAATCCCGCGGCAGAAAAGAGGCCGATGCCCAGCGGGAGGACGTGAAAGACTGTAAACGAAGAAGATTTAGACTGTATATGTGCTATATAGTACCTATCTTTAAATTAAATTGAACATATTTAGTTTGTCCATGTTATATGATTTTGCGTTAGAAAGCCTAGAATACGGTGACAATAGGAACGAACAGGAGGAATCGTCAAATGGAGACAGGAGGACGATGATGACAGATTCGTAGTTCATGTGGACATGTATTTATATAAGGAGACAATACAATACTTACTTCATAAGATCAATCATGGATTTAGCATGGAGTTTGCTATTTGCCCCGATCTCAATTTTAGAATGAGAACTAATTCTTGGTTTTGGCATAAAGAATTTGGATATGGTAGATGTTATTGGTTTTAAATTTCTCTCACTTCTAGGATTGGCCATGTAGAATTCCGAATTTTCAGCATCAAAAATATTCTTTGAACTCAAATACTTCTTAATTTTACCCGTTGATGAACCATCATCAATTATTACTTGTTTATGGGACATTTTAAAGGAATTATTTTAAACACTGTATAAATTTTCAATTATTTACATATATAACAAAAAGTGACGCCTGTCATTCTCTCATTTGGCACACATTATCATTTTGTCAAAATTCATTTTTAATCAAAAATATCTTTAATATAAAAATTTTTGGTGAAACATGTCTTACAAATTTTCTACCCGTTTCCCATATGTAAAAAAAGGCAAATGTGGCGATGGTGGAGGTAGTGGTATGGGTTGTTTTGGTGGTGCTGATAGTCCTCAATCACAATCTGTACAACGAGTTATAATACCGCAAGGATTAGTAAACCCAAATGAAATTACAGTTATTGAAATACCCCAAAATCTACATAATTCGCCGGCAGTTATTGCGAGATCATCCGAAATAGATCAATCTTTCGGCAATTTTTTTCCTGTTACGTGTTCCACTGTAAGAAATAGCCAGCTATTTCCTAAACATAGCAATGCCTCTGCCTCACTTGGAGCGTCTCAGTATTCTGTTACTGTTTCATCACCAACACGACCTGCTGTGCAAGTAAGAACTGCCGCTGCGGTGTCATGTCCTGCTGTTACTAGGAACCCTGACATCAATTCTAAGTCATTTCCAAGAACAGAACATCCGAAAATGCCTCTAATGTATGAAGAAGGAGTTACGTACGGTGGAATGCCATGTGATTTTTCGCCAAATCCATCTGGAACTTTCTACAAAGATTATATTCAAGATTATACATCGGTCGTTGGCCCTCGTAATGGTAAGTAGGAAGAACTTACTATTTACTTACCTATTTATAATAGATGCGCTACGTTGTAATTGCACAGGAATCAATTCCTTTCGAATATAGCATGTATTATTAGGAAGATTGTCTTTCTTGACTATTTATTGATTGAAAACACGTAATTTATTTCATTCATTTTAAAACAACTATATAATTCTATATACATATAGTTGTGTACATGTAATTAAACATAAAATTATCAATGAGCATTTATTATGACGACACCATGAGTAAGCTAATGTACGGTAATTTTTTGAGATTGATCTGTATGAAAATGTGAGTACCTAGTAATAGAATGATCAGACGTACCTCATTGTACGCCATTTATTGAATTGTTACATACATAAACACCAGATGCCTATTAGACCGGTACATAAACACACCCAAACACAATCACTAATCAATAAGGCATCTAATTTAAGTTTACCATCACAATTCAAACTAGTTGGTTTCGACGTTACTGCAGATTTCACAGATATCTCCTCAAGCGTGTATTTCCTTGATAAATAATATTTTTATTGACAAAAATGTTATACAAACACACGTTAATAAATGGACAATCCTAAATTCGTCGCTCTTGAAAGTTTTGCAATAGCAAACAAGAGTCAAGTTCGAAATCTAGATCCAGTGTGCTGTCATAACTAATAAGTTTCATAATAAATTAAGGCTCACAGCCCTTTGAAATCACAAAATACCCGTATAATAATATAGGAACTAGTAAATTTCTTAATAAATTAGGAAACATAGTCCTTTGGGTTCACACAGTACCTCTATAATAAAACAGGAATTCATAACTTTCTTAATAAATTAGGACACAGTCCTTTGCGACCACACAGTATCTCTATAATAAAACAGTAACCCATTACGTCCTTACTAAATTATGATACAGAAGCCTTTGTATCCACACAGTACCCCTATAATAAAATAAGGACTCATAAGTATCTTAATATATTTGCACACGCACTCCTTTCGAACCACGTAGTACCCCTTAAATAAAAGGATCCCATAACTCTTATAATAAATTAAATCACACAGCCGTTTGAGTTCACACAGTATCTCGATAATGAAATAGAAACTCCTAACTCTTTTAGTAAATTAGTACACACAATCTTTTGGGTCCATGCAGTACTCCTATAATAAAACAGGATTTACAGCTCTCTTAATAAATCAAAACACAGTCGTTTGAAATTGCACACTACCCTTCAGGACCACACAGTAAGCTTATAATAAAATAGGATCTCATAACGGTTATAATAAATTAGGGCACATAGTCTTTGGGATCGCATAGTATGTACCTACCCTGTGGTTCCACACGTAAGCGTATAATAAATTAAGGCGCACAGTCTTTAGGATCGCATTGTATCTTTTGGGTCTACACGTAAGCTTATAATAAAATAAGATCTCATAACTCCCATAATAAATTAGAACACGCAGTCCTTTGGAACCACACAATAGCCCTACAATAAACTAGAAACCCATTACTTCCTTACCAAATTAGGATACACAATCCTTTGGGTTGACATAGAACCCCTATAATAAAATAAGAACTCTCAATTATCGTATAAATTTGGATACACATTCCTTTCGGACCACACTGTACCTCTATAATACAACTGAATCCCACAACTCTCTTAATAAATTATAATACACAGCATTGGGTTCTCACAATATCCCCATAATGAAATAAGAACTCACGGCTTTTAATAAATTAGAACACCCAGGCTTCTGGGTCCACACAGTAATCCTATAATAAAATAGGAACCTATTGCTTCCTTACTAAATTAGGATACATAATCCTTTGGGTACACATAATACTCCTATAATAAATTTAGAACTCATAACTATCGTATAAATTAGGACACACACTCTTTTCGGGCCACACAATACCCCTAGAATGCGATTGAATCTCACAACTCTCATAATTAATTATGATACACAGCCCTTTGGATCCACACAGTATCCCAATAATGAAGTAAGAACTCACGTCTTTTAATAAATTAGAACACACAGTCTTCTGGGTCAACACAGTAATCCTATAATAAAATAGGAACCTATTGCTTCCTTACTAAATTAGGATACATAATCCTTTGGGTACACATAATACTCCTATAATAAATTAAGATCTCATAACTATCGTATAAATTAGGACACACACTCTTTTCGGGCCACACAATACCCCTAGAATGCAATGGAATCTCACAACTCTCATAATTAATTATGATACACAGCCTTTTGGGTTCACACAGTATCCCCATAATAAAGTAAGAACTCACGTCTTTTAATAAATTAGAACACACAGTCTTCTGGGTCAACACAGTAATCCTATAATAAAATAGGAACCTATTGCTTCCTTACTAAATTAGGATACATAATCCTTTGGGTACACATAATACTCCTATAATAAATTTAGAACTCATAACTATCGTATAAATTAGGACACACACTCTTTTCGGGCCACACAATACCCCTAGAATGCGATTGAATCTCACAACTCTCATAATTAATTATGATACACAGCCCTTTGGATCCACACAGTATCCCAATAATGAAGTAAGAACTCACGTCTTTTAATAAATTAGAACACACAGTCTTCTGGGTCAACACAGTAATCCTATAGTAAAATAGGAACCTATTGCTTCCTTACTAAATTAGGATACATAATCCTTTGGGTACACATAATACTCCTATAATAAATTAAGATCTCATAACTATCGTATAAATTAGGACACACACTCCTTTTGGACCACACAATACCCCTAGAATGCAATTGAATCTCACAACTCTCATAATTAATTATGATACACAGCCTTTTGGGTTCACACAGTATCCCCATAATAAAGTAAGAACTCACATTTTTTAATAAATTAGAACACACAGTCTTCTCGGTCAACACAGTAATCCTATAATAAAATAGGAACCTATTGCTTCCTTACTAAATTAGGATACATAATCCTTTGGGTACACATAATACTCCTATAATAAATTAAGATCTCATAACTATCGTATAAATTAGGACACACACTCTTTTCGGGCCACACAATACCCCTAGAATGCAATGGAATCTCACAACTCTCATAATTAATTATGATACACAGCCTTTTGGGTTCACACAGTATCCCCATAATAAAGTAAGAACTCACGTTTTTTAATAAATTAGAACACACAGTCTTCTGGGTCAACACAGTAATCCTATAATAAAATAGGAACCTATTGCTTCCTTACTAAATTAGGATACATAATCCTTTGGGTACACATAATACTCCTATAATAAATTAAGATCTCATAACTATCGTATAAATTAGGCACACTCCTTTTGGACCACACAATACCCCTATAATGCAATTGAATCTCACAACCCTCATAATTAATTATGATACACAGCCTTTGGGGTTCACACAGTATCCCCATAATGATGTCAGAACTCACGTCTTTTAATAAAGTAGAACACACAGTCTTCTGGGTCAACACAGTACTCCTATAATAAAATAGGAATCTATTGCTTCCTTACTAAATTAGGATACATAATCCTTTGGGAACACATAATACTCCTATAATAAAATAAGATCTCATAACTATCGTATAAATTAGGACACACTCCTTTTGGACCACACAATACCCCTAGAATGGATTTGAATCTCTCAACTCTCATAATTAATTATGATACACAGCCTTTTGGGTTCACACAGTATCCCCATAATAAAATAAGCACTCACGTCTTTTAATAAATTAGAACACACAGTCTTCTGGGTCCACACAGTACTCCTACAATAAAACAGGAACCTATTACTTCCTTACTAAATTAGGATACACAATCCTTTGGGAACACATAATACCCCTCTAATAAAATAAGAACTCATAACTATCGTATAAATTAGGACTCCCGCTCATTTGGAGCACACAGTCCCCTATAATACAATTGAATTTCACAACTCTCATAATAAATTACGATACACAGCCTTTTGGGTTCACATAGTATTCCCATAATGAAAAAAGAACTCATAACTCTTTTAGTATATTAGAACACACAGTCTTGTGAGTTCACAAAGTGCTTCTGTAATAAAATAGAATTCAGAACTCGCTTAATAAATCACGGCTTTGAGATTGCACAGAACCCTATAGGCTCACACAGTTACCTTAGAATGTAATCGGATATTATAACTCGAATTATAATTCCAGGCACTCCGTCGCTTGAGATCGCACGGTACCCTTTAGTCCCACACAGTACCCTTAACTATAATTAACTAAGATCTCGTAATAAATTAAGACAAACAGATCTTTAGGTCCATATAGTACCCGCACGACTACACCGAATTTTTACTTCAAGCGACCTTTCTACTTGCAATGATTCAATCAATATTTTCTACAGCGCGACCTTCATCCAACGTTATCAAATCACCACTAACTTTTTGGCCAAGAAAAGAGTACTATGAAATGGGTCTGCAATAACATAATATCATTATTGTAACTTCATGAATCAACATCAGCGCTCGTTTTAAATACACTAAATTATAAATTGGTAACAATTGAGTTTACAGGAATCGGTGGTCGCGGAAATAATGAGCAAAACTTGAAATATATTTAGCATTTCGATGTTGTGTTATTCTAAAAATATTTACTTCCAAACAAATACATAAACAAAGAATTAAAATCCAAATAAGGAACTAGTGTCTGGAATTCTCTTCGGTTGCATATCTTAATGTGCGGTAATATTTACCTGTTGTTGTTGTTGTGGGATTGAGGGAGATACAGGACGCGGTTTTCTATGCATTTCTCTACACTCAGGCCATATTTGATCTATTGTACACCCTAGCTATGAATTTTGCCTATCTGGGATAGTTTCAACCCCAGTGCTGACTTTTAACGTGTCACACATCGCAATGGCATGGGATCTACGGTTTTAATTCTTATCCCTGGCAATAAAAGATTTTATCGGTGTACTTTAGATAATCCCTGAGACATTTTTCTGTAATTCGAGTTACTAGTTTGGTATTTAAAATTAAATTTTAATAGTGACGAAATATCTACTAATAAGAACTATTTTTTAACATAATCCCAGATTTAAGATTTATAGCTGAAAAAAACAAACGATCGCCGACAGTTAAAATATTAACACTTATAGGTATATATGCGTGTGCATCAACATATGTATTTTCTGCTTTATTTGATATTTATTTTTTAGTTGAAAATCTTGATTTTAATTTTATTATTAGACATTATTGTTTGCTTGTAGAATCAGAAGAAACTGGATATGATTACTCAGACCCCGAAAGACGTGCAAGAGGTTTCGACCCTTCTGTGCAGGGAGAAGCCCTTAAAAGACAGTTTTCACAATATACAGACTTTGACCCAACTAGTCGTTCAACGCCGACAGGATACCAACAATCAGCAGAAAGTTATCTTAATGTATATATTTTCAATAGTACATGAAGGATTTCTAAAATGATTGTTTTAGTCCATGGATTATTCTGTTGAAGAGCCTTGTGATCCATCATATCTTGTTCCAAGAGAACCTGTTTGTCCTGCTGTACAGCCTTCCAACCAAATGGCAAGATGTGGACGCAGTGACGGTCAACAACTTGGGCTGAAAAGGGTTTTGGATAATCTTGACGTAGTTGAATTAACTCGTATACGAACTGACCTGAAAAACTTCCAGTTAGCCCGAAGAAAATTACTTTTTGATGCCTCCCATTTGAAACACTAAGTATGCAAACACTACCACTTCCATTCGTTAGTCAATACTTCATAAAAATAGCCACTACCGATTCCCACGAATGAAAAAAAAAACAGATTTAGAAACATTTATAAATTTACCTATACCCGTAAAAACAAAAACCGCAAAGAATTTTTAGAAACATATATTTTAAACGCTAGCAGTTGTAACTTATGAACCTGTGATAAACATTTTTGTGTACAAATTTAGTTCTTTGTATAAGTAAAAAAATATGTAACGCTGAAAGTGAATAAAAGATAAATAGTTACTAGTTTTATTAGAAATGATCAATTAGGCTAAGCTTGTCAAAAAAATGTCAAAATCTAACATATAATAGTTAAAATTATTTGAATTATGTTTATATGCAAAATTCTTGTGTTAATATCGCAAATTAATTGATTTGTGTAATGATTAAGTAAAATTTATAATGTCATCCTGTAACGACTCCCAAAAATCGAGATCCAAGAAAATTATTATACCGAAAGGATCCATTTGCCCCAATGAAACGGTGGTTATCGAAATTCCATCAAGATTAAGAAACAATTCAGTAGTTTTAGCTAAAAGAAGGTCAAACTCGGTACCGTGTCGGGGTGCTTATGACACAATACCGCATCCACCACTACGAGCAGTTACACCGTTAATCAATATGCAAAGAGGATCGCCTAGAAGTTTACCCCCGCCCAGGCTGGAAGCTGAACCTTCTGCCAGAAATCCGAATGCAACAGTCGGAAGATACGGTATTTTGTTTAAAAATATACTTACTAAAATATTAAACTATCCTACTGGAAGAATTAATGAAGAAACATTAATTTCAAGAAGATATTCAAATTGTACTGTTAGACTACCAAAAGGCAAACACCAAAAGCTTCAAACCCCCACTTATCAAACTTGCTTAATCAGACGGCTAAGGATTATCGATCCGCTTAATCATTGTATTATAAATACGGTGCTCCTAATATATATTTTAATTAGTGATGGACTGAAACTCCCTAGATCTAGGTATATTTCGCTAGAACATCTGATTGTGTAACAAATTTTGTATTCCCATCAACTTCAATTTTAACTTAAAATTACAACTCCCATTTAACAAATGGTAGAAGGTAGAACGCTTTTCTGGAACTGCCTCGTTGTGTTGCCAAACATATACTGATTCTAGAACACCTTCTTCTTCTGCATGAATACCTGCAACCCCATTTCGCATAGATCCTTCTGCTACTATATTTTATTCTTTATCAGCAACCCCCACAGGTACTCTCTCCTTAGCTTGTCGAATATATAAAAATCTTTCCACAAAATGAATGGAATCTGACTATTTTGTCTTCCAAAAAATAAATTTTTACAATTTTACTCTAAAATTTAATATTTAAAGAATAATTTAACAAAGTTTGAAATAGAGTTTACAATTTGCAAATTTACAATCTACTTCCATAAAGAGTATTAAGTAAATGTGTTATATGTAATACACGAGTAAAGGAAGCATCCGCTGATGTTTCTCCTTATTGGTTGTTATTTCTTCTTTATGCTAGGCCTTGGGGCCAGGTTCTCGTGCTGGGACGGCTTTTGTATACTTGATCTATTAAGTCGCTCTCGTGGTTTGATATTTCGTCTTTGTATTTAGTACCATTTCACTGGATGTCGTCCGTGATGGAAGGAATTTTAAAATCATTATGGAACATCTGATTGCTGACGTACCATGGGACGTCAACTAATGCTCTGCGCACTTCTAATTGGAATATTTGTACAATTTTTAAGTTCGTTTACTTGGTGCATCTCCATACTGAAACCCATATATCATATAGTTTTAAGTATTGCTTTATATAACAGTAGCTTGCTACTTAATGATAGTTTGGAAGTTCGACTGACATCTGCGTCTGCGTTTTGTTTGAATGTGTTTTTTCCAGGTGAGCTTCCAATACAGGATGAGTCCTAGGTATTTCGCTTCCGTTTTGGGTAAGTACGGCTACGTCATTCATTGTTACTAGTGGGCAAGTACTACGCTTAGTGGTAAATGTAACTTGAACTGATTTTGTTTGTTCTCCATCTGTTGTACCATTAAGTGAGAAAATTCAAGTGTGTTTGTAGATTTTCAGAAGCCACTATTGAGTTTTTGCTTACCGATGATACAGCTACTTCATCGGCAAATGAGGCAATTGTAGTGTTATTTGTTTGGGAAATGCCTGCAGTGCAGATTAGAAACAGGAGTGGTCCAAGAATACTACCTTGGGGAACACCTGCTTTGATAGAATGGAAGTTGGATTGGCAGTCTTTATGTCTTACTGAGAAGTTTCTACCGGTTAATTAGGATTTTAAAATGAAATAAAAGTTACTGGATAGGCTGCTTTTTATTTTGAATAGAAATCCTGTACGCCACACCCTATCAAATGCACGTGAAATGTCAAGAAATACTGCATTACAGAATTTGTTTTCTTTTACACTTTCAGTGATTGCGTTGATTACCCTATGAAGCTGTCGTATCGTAGAGTGACGTTCTAGGAAGGTAGACATGTTAGGGTGTCGTGCTCTTCGTAGATCCTTTTGAGTAGGAGCCGTTCGAACACTTTGCGTGTTAAGGGCATAACGCTGATAGATCGATAAGATGTTGGTTCATGTTGAGGATTTCAGCATAGTTTCATATTATGGGAAAGTAGGGTAGGCTTAACATCCACTTGTAGATGACTGTTAAAAGAGCTATAGATTTTCAAGGCAATTGTTTCAATATTTACCCTGTTATTAAATCGTATCCTGGGGCCTTGTGTATATTTAATTTGCTCATTTCTGTCTTGACTTCTACTGGTGAGAAGGGTTTTATGGGAAGAGACATTTTGAATGGTGTATCGATGAAGTCTTCAACTTCGTCGTCAATGCCACCTGGCTCGGGTTTAAACACTTCAAATAAATGCGTTGCAAAAGTATCAACCTTGACTTTGTCGGTATGCACCCATACATCATCAAGTTTACGGATCGGAAGAACTGGAAACTGGGGCCTTCTTATTTTCTTTGTTGCCTTCCATAGTGTGTGATCATCTAAATATAGGTTGGGGATGTAATGTTTGAAGCTGTTGTTCTGAGCTTCTTCGAGCGTTGTTTTTAATTCTCTGGTTAGCCTATTGCAGTAATGTTGGTTTGCAATGCTTCTTGACCTCTGTTATATACTTCTAGCTTTGCGTTTCAGAGCGATTAGTTGGCGGATATGCAGTGGTATGTTGGTATTGATTGCGTTTTGGTCTTTCTGGGTAGAGTGCCAGGCTGCTTCTTGCACTACTTTTATGGAATATTGTACAGAAATAATAATTTAAATACATATATACCTACGAAGGTTATTTTTAAAGTAAGAATCGTGTGCACATATTAACAACAGAAGTTGATGATTTAGAATGCAACTTGGTCGGAAACGTGTCTTAACTTATCTTTGACGCTGTCAGATATTTCCCAGCTCTTGAGTGTCTTAGAGACGTTATTTCTCGGTAGCATTTCATTAACCATGCCGATTGTCAATTCTGCCGAGTGCGAGGCGCGATCTGCGATTCACTTTTTATATGCAAAACCATTCACCCAGATGAAATTATTCGAAAGCTAGTTAAAGTATATGGAGAAGGTGTGATGAACGAAACAAATGTGAGGAAACGATGTCGTTTATTAATCGAATGAAGAACAAACGTGCATGATGAAGCAAGATCTGGACGCCTATCTGTCATCACCAAAGAATTGAAAACTGTAGCTGATGCACATAATCCACAAAACGGGACATTCACAAATGATGAGCTTTCCCTAGTGATTCCTGTTGTGTTGTTTACGAATTTGTCAGTGAACATCTTCACTGCAAGAAAATTTGTTTGAATCCCAAGAATGCTGACACCAGAACACGAACAGATGAGATTGGCTGCTTCTCGGGCATTTTTTTATCGTTACTGTATAGAAGGAGATGAATTCCTGGACCGTATAAGGACGGGAGATAAAACATGGGTGTGTCACCACACACCTGAAACTAAACGACAGTCTCCTGAATGACACCACTTACATAGTCCGACCAAACCCAAAAATTCAAAACCAAGAAAATCATGGCAATGTTTTTTTGGCACCGGGAAGACATTCTTCTAATTGATTGTCTGTCTCGAGCCTCAAGGAGAAATCATCAACGCAGAAAGACACTGCGAAAATTGAATCTGCCCTATGACAACGGGCATCTTCACGATGCTCAAAACACGGCAGAAAAGTTTCGAATTAAGGTATCGGACCATCTTCCGTACAGTCCGGATCTGGCGCCATATGACTTTATCTCTTCCTGAAATTAAAGGAAAAAACATGTAATCGATGGCGGCGTTCACCAAACTGTTTCCGACTGGCTTAAGGCACAGGCGGCAGAGTTCTTCAACGAGGGGATCATCAAACTCGTCTCCCGATCTCAAAAATCTTTGAATGTCAACGCGGTTTGCGTAGGATAGACATATTTTCATTATAAAAACAATTATTTTGAATTATAATTAATTATTATCAGTTTATGACAAAACGATTCTTACTTAAAAAATATCTCTAGTATTTTCCAAATTTTTTAAACGTAAGTTTTCACCTTTGGATCGAATTTCATCCACTTTTCACACTATTGTACATTTCTCTTAGCAGGAAATTAAGCTTGGACTGTTAGCTTTCCAACAAAATTTATCAAAATCGGATAAGAAATAAAAACGTTATTACACTATTATGAACTGATAAAAAAAACTTTGACGCGCCATACCTCTGTAACGGTGATGAATTGGAAAAACCGATTAGATGATTTAGGGATTAAATAGGTATATAGTACATGTTTAGAATCACCATGTATAATAATCGCGAACCATCAGCAACGTTTACTCTCGTTTCACATTTACCTCTCAACTTTCATCATGTAGATTGACACTACATTGTAAAAGTGTAAAAGTCCCAAAATTTGTTTCATTTCAGCAAGTCGATCATTCAATGCTGACCAACAAACTTTGCTTCTATTTCAATTCCTACAACTCCTGTTACTCATTACATCTCCTAGTAATACTTTTTGTTTTTATTTGAAATTCACAAGAATAGTCCCTCTGTATCTTCTCAGATACATACCAATTCTTCTAAAACATCAACGCCTTCAGTTTATTTTTTAAAATATGATGGCTGTGCATTCCTTAACAGTAAAGTATTAACTTTTTATAATATGTTACTTTTGTTATAATATCATTAATGTACTCACAAGCAAGTAAATAACCATTAAAGCGTTGTGCTATTTTAATAAATGTACATTATGTCAACAGCCAGATCACCTGCAGCAAGCTGTGCAAATACATGTCCAGCACGAGCTCCTGCAGCAAATGCTACGTATGTCCGTGATGTATCATCTCCTTTGATAAGACGTAGAGAAAAGCCTGATGTATCATTCCGCCCGCAATATGGAAGCACGCCTATTAAAGAAAGAGAATGTAGACCATGCGGAGGTCGAAATGCTTCGGCTCCAGTAAATCCTGTAGCATCGCCGCAATCTGTTGATGGAAGATGGAATGAACGTAACCAAAGTTGTTCTGGAAATTTTCAATTATATCAATCTCCCGGTCATGTATCAGTAGGAATGCGTTTAAGTCCTATCAGCAGAAATTTGACACCTAGATCAACAGAGAGTAGTTCATTGTCAGAAGTAAATATGGACGAATTCACGGAATCATCTGGAGAAATGAATACCGAATTATTGGGTAAAGTTATTGGAGGTGAAATGGGAAGAGTATTAGTATGGCCCACACCCCCCGGTGGGGGGTCGCCTCGGCGTATGATAATTCAACCAAATTTATCCGGTAATATGAATCAACCAAACTTACCCTGTATTGCAAACCAACCAAATTTAACGAGCAATGCAAATCAGCCACTTTTAACCTGCAATACAAATCAACCAAATGCAACGTATAATCCAAACATAACCTACAATCCAAATCTAACGTACAATCCGAATTTAACGTACAATCAACCAAATGCAACCTATAATGCAAATAAACCAAATGTAACCTACAATGCCAATCAACCGAATGTGACCTACAATGCCAATCAACCGAATGTAACCTACAATGACAATCAACCGAATGTGACTTGTAATGCCAATCAACCGAATGTAACCTACAATGCCAATCAACCGAATGTGACCTACAATGCCAATCAACCGAATGTAACTTGTAATGCCAATCGACCAAATGTAACCTACAATGCCAATCAACCAAACGCAACATATGGAAATCAACCAATTTTATCTTACAATGCAAATGTCACTTATAAAGAAAGTTCCTCTAAATGTAATGGACCATGTGCACAGGCGGATAATGACTTAACAGGTAAGAGCAGTAGTAGAACAAATGCGAATTATTTTTATTGTAATTTTTGTGCTATGTAATGGATAGCGCCTAGTATATTGCTAACGATTTTACATGCAAATTATATTAACTGAATGATAACTTTAAATTATGTTATGTATACTACTTTCAAAAAACCTAAGCACCCGGTATTCATTATTTGAAAATATGAAATATTAAAGAGTTTTATGATTAGATATCTTCTTTTCCTTTAGCTTTATTAAGATTAGTATCACACTTTAGTTGATTGTTAGTAATTATTACTTATTGTCCATTACGTGTATTCAATTATTGGCATCATAATAAACAAACTTTAAAACAGGATGTTCAGTAGGGCTTCAGAGAGGAAACGTGTTTTGTCCGCATATCCATCGTGTCTATGGTATCTCTTCCTTTTCACTGAGCACCTTTTACCATTCATCTGTACACTTGCACCTCCTCCAAGTATGTACTTCCATTCTTAGATACTGTTATCCGTTTCATGCCTGCTACATTATGAATGTCATCATGCCATCGCTTCTATGCTTGCGAAACATTTATTGTCCATGTTAAAGATATTTTTTATGGTGTTCTTCTGGTCTATCCATCATTTATTTTTCAAACAATATTTCTTGCCAATTACCATAACATACAGTATCTTAGTTTATTGCCTTAAGCATTCTAATGATTTTCTATTGCAAAATGTTTGGCTGAATATGGTTCTATCCTATTCTGTATAAAATCACTATTGCAATGGCTAATTTTTCCAGAAAACCATTGACACACGTACAGGGTGGGCAAATTTCGATGTTTGTATAGGGTAACTCGGTAATTATAGGAGATACAAAAAAATGGAAGGCACGTTCTCGATCTCTTTTTTTGAGACAAATTCACTGGCGGAAACAAAAATTTGCTATCGTCTTTTGTTTTCGAGTTACAAACAAATGTTCGATTTTTCGACTTTTAGACACATGTCAATATCGTGGTTGTTTGTAAAGTTAGGAGAAAATAACTTTTACATTCTCAAGGCACTTTTTCTGTATAATCCAGTGGCGTCGAGAAAATTTGAAAAAAAAAGGTTTAATGTCGAGCTATGGCCTAAAGTTGTATTTTTTCAAATGGGAATTATAGTTAGCTATGGTTTAGTTAAAACGGATTTTTTTTTCTCTTTCTAACTATGTATCATATGTCGGGTAACTTTTGATGTGTAAGTCTTTAATAGCGAATATAATATTTTACTAGATTACTTTCTGTATTTTTTTTTATATTTTACCAAGTAGGCGGGTGTCATCTATGATGGTAAACGGAAAAAATCCAGGAAAAAAATCCATGAAAAAAAATCCAAAGGAAAAAAAATCCAAGGAAATAAAATCCAAACTATAATTATAGTAATTTTTCACATGGTTTGTAACATTACGGCCGGTTGCACAAACGCTTTATGAAGTTTGCCTTATAGTTACCTACCTTAAAAATAAAATTTTGGGGCAAAAATATTTTGTTACTTAGGTAGATCTGTATTTTGGTTATAATGCCCTTGGCTGTAAATTTTGACAATTTAACTATTTATTAATAATAAAACTTTTAATTTAAAAAATCCCTTGTTAAAATTGACAGAGCGTTCACGCGGCACAGTAATAAAATAGATATATGTGTATTGGTTAAGAAAACTGGCAAACAAATCACATTATTAGCAAAAAAATTATTTAAATAGAAAAAAGAAAAGTAGACAACAATACTGAAAGATAAAAAAGTTGTA
>JABXWE010017450.1:0-33076 GCA_014611495.1 Limonius californicus
CGTCTACATGCACCGAAAACTCCCATAATTAATACTACCTGTCAATAAAATAGCTTATTAATATTTACAGAGTAATGAGTAGTGTTATTTACCTTTTTCATTAAAAATATTTCATCTGGCGCTTTATAGAGGAATTTGAACAACTTTCCTTGAATTACACCATGTGATGAAGAGTTCGTACTGCTTTTCATACTTCCCCCGCGACTTTTCTGGCAATAGGTTTAAAGTCGCGACTTTAGCGGCGCTTGCAATTTCAGGTGGTGTACATGAAAAATCACTACAATCATTTTCTTCTTCCATTTTTGCTGCTTCACGCTCACATACGATTATTATTTAGGAAATTTTTCACTCAAATGGAAGATGTCATTTACTTGTTGACATTGGATACTCTGAGCAATGCGTATTTGATTTATAGTTAATAATTGGGAGAGCGAGCGTTTTTTTTATTTAGTCGCTTATAAGCGACAAAGTGACATTCATCGAAAAAGATGACGTTTGCGTTGTCAAATACGAGCGCAAATGCCTACTTTGGATATCGATTGTAGAAAAAATTATTTTGTAGCGGTAGTGCGCCATAACGGTTGAAAACAATAACTAAGATACTGTTTATCTGTTTCAGTAAGACGTAACTGATAAGAATAGGTATACAGACAGGTTAAACTTAGGAAGTTTGTAGCAGTAGTCAGTACGAATAACACTGATAAGTTAGAGCTCAGAATGCTTAGTAATAAAAATTTAATTCTTTACATCCTATTGGTATCTTCTAAAATTCAGTTTCATAATTACGTTTGTGATACCAGAATACCAAGTTCTTGCCGATTTAATTGTGCAATACGTACGTGCGCATTGTTAAATTGTTTTTTATGTTAATTAACTGGAATTATGTATTACAGTTACGAAATAGAATTGTTTGTAGTTCGTTTTGTTTTGTTTGGGGGAGATCTAGGACACGTGAATTTACAAACATCTCTATGCACTGAAGCTCTTGGCTTATTGTACACCCTAACTAGGAATTTTATGTACCTGAAGTGATTCCAACTGCAGTAGTGATTTTTAACGTGTCACACACAGCAGTGGTGCTAGACTTACGAGTTTACCTTTTATGCAACAGAAGGACCATTTTCAGATTCTACCCCTTCAGAAAAATGTCACCGACCTCGACCGGATTCAAACTCGCGTCACTTAGATGAAAAGCAAGTGCGCTAACCACTAGACCACCGAGACCGGCTTCAGAAATAGAGAATGGTGAAAGACTTAATTATAACCATTTAGCTAATAATTGTTAGAATATCATGAATTTTCAGTTACACTAAAAACATATAGCTGCGATTAGGCTATCTTCGATCTGAATGTACAACGATGTTTGTTTGTTTGTTTGTTTTATTTAACGTCGGCCTATTTCTGCTACTATGGCTAACCACTGACGCCAGGGAGCGATCCTACCACACCTGGAAATTTAGCCTGTTTGAGGGTTCTTTTGACGTGCCCAACAACACTTGGACACGGGGCCTACGATTTTACTTGCTATCCGAGAACAAGGGCCGTTTTAGCGTTTTTTATCGCTCAGAAAAAAACCACCGACCTCGGCGTCCGAATTCGAACCCAGGACAGCTGCGTGAAAGGCATACGGCCAACCTATCCGAGCTACCGGCGCCGGTGCAACGATGTTTACTTTTATATAAACTAACATATTACTATTTTGTTAATCTCGGTAAACATAGATATAAATAATATACCTAAATACAATCACAGCTAGTAATCATACATCGAGCTGTTGTAAAATGCAAGGGAAAAACGCAGGTGATGCTTGATCCATTACAACTTCCAAAGCGTTAAAATATTAATCTTACAGGTAATTCAAACAAAACTAGGTTAAGCCACGTAATAGGTTTTGTTGCAATTGAGCTTTATTAGTCTGAAACTTCCTGTAGCAATTTAAAAGCTATTAATCGATTTAATTGAATTGCAGTTGGAAAAATTCAATGTACAACGTCTAATACATGTTAGCGAGACGTAGGCAGAATGGAAAAAAGATATTTCACTTTGGAGAAGTTTTTGATGAAACTGTGTGGGTTGTCGCTTACCGAAAATGACAGCGTTCCATATAAAATATATTCCATCTTTGTGGTGATATGCTTTCAGTTGGCATATCCTTTTGTCGCCTGTGGTGACATATTTAAGCACGACTTCATCGAAAGTGCCAGGGTGCTGATCTATGTAGCTTCTACACTTACGTGTAAGTTATCCAGTTTGAATAATATAATTAAGAGTAGCGAGGCTAGCCTCGATTTTTAAGGAAAATCATACTACATTGTTGTTACAATATTGACACTTATAAAAACTCAAACAAATGTTGTTTTATCCACTTTCATAACAGACGTGATAAACAAGATTCTGCAGTTTTACTATGCGTCAATAATTTGGCTGTATCTCGAAAACTGTTAATTTTCGAAAAATCCATGTTTATTACGACTTTTTTGTTTGCATTGATGAGATCTATAAGTGGTAAAATATCCGAACGTATTTTTAAACACCCTGTATAAACCCATATATCCGGTCACAAAGGACAGATAGTGATTGTAGATGAAAGCTTATGGCAAGCAGTATGTTATACAAAAATTAGATATCTTATAGTAAGAAGCTTCAGTCTGTTACGGTGTAATATAGAGATAATTATGAGTTATGAAATTCTTATGAAATGCTTCATAAAGAAGATTGCAAGTAAAAACGATGATAGAATATGATATACTGATAACTAAAGGAACACAAGCAACATATTGTACCGATAGTTAGATAGTTTAGCTATTATTGGAAATTAAAAATGATGAATATTTATAATAGAAAAACTATCAGCACAAAAAGTAAAGAAGGACTACTGAATTCGATTCTGAAAACACTGACTTGCGTATTCAATAATTTTTTAGAATGGTTTATTTTTAAAGGTATTGTAAATAGCGGTAGTTATACCGCTATTTAAAAGTGGCGATGAAAAACAAAAAATTGTAGGTATAGTGGGTTGGTCATGTTGCTATACAAGACAACAGTAAATAGCCGAAAAGGTTAATCCAATGGCGACCTAGAGTAATAGCATAGGTATACATCCAAATAGATGGCTGGGTGGCATAAGCAGAACAGCCCATAGCTACTATTGAAGCTTTCCTTTCTTCCTTACTTTCCTATGGCATTCCTGTATGGGGAAATACTACTGTTTCTCTCTTTCTCTCTCTCTCCCTCTCTCTATTCAGCGTTCCGTATTCAGGATTAGATGTACGCCTCCTACATTTCTCTCCACTTATTCCGGTCTTGAGTTGGTATCATCCACTTATTCCCGCTACTTTTCGGACGTCGTTATACCATCGTAGTATAGGACATCCAGGTTTTCTTTTGTCTACCCACGGCTTCCATTCTGTGGTTTTCGGGGTCTATTTCATTTTGCCATTCCTGTGATGTGTTCTGCCTAGTGCCACTTTGCTTCTAATATGGCATTCATTACATTTTCTATTTTGGTGCGTGTTCTTATCCATTCTATTGATTTCCTGTCATTTAGTGATATGTTTAAAATTAATCTTTCAATGTGACGTTGGGTAGTTTATAGCTTGCTCATGGTTTTCTGAGTTAGTGCCCATGTTTCTATACTATACATAAGAACCGGTATTAACATATGGAAAATATGTGAGAAATAAATCAACAAACTTAATCAGCAAAATAACGAAATGTTATTCAAACTTGAATATTAATGGTTAATTTTACATCTTCTGACAACATGAAAACTCATCTACAAAACTGATAGCGGACCATGGTGCATTCAGTTTGGGCCTCCCGACGGTTTTCATAAACCTTTCAACACAATAATGACCAAAATTCTTCTATTGGCCGAGTTTGAGGGACATTTGGGGTGTTATCTTCTCTCGGTATATAATTGACGTTATTCTCCTCCAAATATTCCCTAGTACTCCTGGCCTAATGGCACGAAGCGAGGTCAGACTAAATTATTATATCGTCGTTCTGATGATGCATAATTAAACATTTTCGGTAAACATCTTTGGGGGTGCCTGGGTGTATGTGGCACACTTTCTTCTTTTTCGATAATGTACACCATTTTTGGGCAAAATTCTCTGGACGGTGTTGTATGAAACCCCAAAACGGCGACCCAGCTTTCTACTAGAGATTGCAAGTCTGTTGTGGGCGGATTGTACCAGTATATTAATCCTGAGTTGTTTGAATATATCCTCTAATGCCACATTGAATAATTTTGGCGATATTAAGTCACCTTGTCGTGTGCCTCTATATAATTCAATTGGTTCCGTTTCTGTATATAGTCTAATGGTACTTGTTGCTACTTTGTATATGTTTCCAATGAGTCTTATATATATCTTGAGTCCACTTTACATTTTAACAACGCATTTAGTATCGTGCCCATTTCAACTGAATCGAACGCTTTATTGTAGTTAATAAATGCTAAATACAAATCTTTACTATATTCCAATGATTTCTCTATGCTGTTACGAAGTGACTGAATGTGGTTATTGAGCAACTGTTTGATCTTTTGTACTATTACGACTCCACTGTACTTAATAGTTCGGGAATTTAATTTCTTATATTGCCTTTCTTATTTCGTCTCTTTCGATGAGTGGTATTTGCTCTGATCCTATGTTGACAGTTTGTTTTCTTTGTATTTTGTTTGATTGTATCACTTTAGAGTTATATAGTTCTTGATGAAAACCTTTCGTTATTTGTGTAATTTCATTTCCGTCTTGTATTATTGTACCATCGACCTTTTGTAGATGATTGATAGTATTTATATTTGTATTTAATATCCTTCTCAGTACTATCAAACTTTTACTATCTTCGATTGTTCTTTCTATTGAATCCTCTGTGTTCTTCCGTATGTCGTCTTTGGTGTTCTTACGTATAGTTTTGTTTAATTCAATCTGTTCTTTTGTTCCTCTTTCGCCTTGTCCCGCTAAAACTTGTGTCTTTCCAATGAGACATTCAGTTTCAAGTCTAACGTTTTTTCTGTGTTTTGCCTTTCGTGTTTCGGCTACTTTATGTCCTGCTTGTAATATTGCATCAGTTATCTTTATATTAATTTGTTTCAACGTGGTGCTTTAATATATTTTGCTGTAACACAAGTTTCGTTGTAATTCTTTTTGATATCCATTGTGTTTTTTCCTTGAAAACTTCCCGGTCGATGTGTTTCTTTGTTTTATTTATTGACTAATTTGGTACCTCGTTCGTTTTCTTGATCTATACCGAAATGTCCAACTGACTTTTAGTTGCCTTCCTTTTTTCCCACTTTTGCATTTAGGTAGCCTATAATTATATAATAATGTGTTTTATTTGATGCTATAGCTGTTGATATATCTTCATAAAATTGCTCAACCACTTCTTCCTCGCTTTCCGATGTCGGTATGTACACACCTGCCGGGGACTGAGGGCCGTTTTGCTCATTGCCTTTTCCATGTTGGTCTATTTGGAGGGTTTTTGTAAACATTTCTCGCCTGGCGAGAGATGTTGGCGAGATGAGTATGATATAGTATATAGGACAGAATATCGTTGGGGGGATAGAGGAGTATTTACGATATGTTTTTCCCCGGTTTACTAGGTGGTGGAAAAACAAGGCTCGTGTGGGCAGGGTCGCCTCCTGAAGTAGACCTGACCTCCACCGGGTTCGTACAGGAGTGTCTAGCCGCTACCCGCATTCTACTGTAGCGCTTTCTAAGTCTCCACCATACATGCTTCCTTGTGCTGCATATTAAATTTAAACACTGAGTGTAACCCTCGAAATAAAGAGGACTTTACTATACTTTTTCAAGGTCACGATTACACAAAAAGATATTAATAAAAGTGCGACAAAATATATAGTAGTGTCCGATACGATTTACAAGTATTTAAAACTTGTAAGGCAAAATTGAAGTCACTGTTATTACTGCCCTACTATGGGGGATGTATCGATATATTCTATTCTATTTTCTCAATTTTAACTTTATTACTTAATTCATGTTCAGGTGGTGTAGTGACTGTCATGGTATTGAAGAATCGATTAAAACTTGGAAAATTACTAATTAAGTTAGAAGAAGAACCATTTCTTCCAAACAAAGAAAGAGGAGGGAATGTAGAACACAGGCTAATTGAAAAATGGGTTACCTTTCACAACAAGCAAGTAAGATATTTCAAGTTTGCTTTAGTGGTCGCGCATTTGGTTTCTCCCAGTATTAACAAAGCACTAAAACGAAAACATTGCAATAATCACTTTAAAACTTCAGTTGTACTTGGAATTTCATCAATTGATTAAGATCACTTCAGTTAGACCCAAACTTTCTGCTGTGTTTTTCTATTATGCTAGAGTAATTAATCTTCATAGGACTGTGCTCGTAAGCTTACGTAGAAGACTGGGCGGGTTAGAGAGACCTCAACTAATTGTTCATATATCTTGAATAGTATTTGAGTAAATAGGCTTAAATGGTAATATATATATGTAACTGTTATTAATGACATTTAGTTAAATACGTTAGTTACATTCGCTATAAATAGCTTGAATATTCGAATATTGGATACAGACAAATTTTCTGCACATTTTTTTTGCTTTTCATATTTTTGTTTCGAGCACATGGGTAACAGCATCTTGCTGTGATAGTAGCAGCTGGAGCACAGCTTGGACCATATTCCGTTTTATGTCAGCATACAAATTTTGAGATTGGTTATACAGCCGAATTATGTTTTCATCCCACATAACCAAAGTTACCTAAAAGATAACTAAAAGTTAACCTCTCAAAAATACAAGTTCACTATTAGTCAACCAAGAGTTACCCTATAGGTTAACTATGTCAGAAAGTAATTAATTACAGAGCAACCTTAACGCATCCTCAAGGTCGCGCTAAAAGTGTAACCATAATAGATGTCTAAAAGCTAACCTTGAAAGCCATCTTTTGGTTAACCGTAAAATATATCCGAAAGCTAACCTTGAAAGTCCTGTTCTGTAACTGCAACCTGGTGTTACATTGGGACTAATTGGCCAAAAAATTTTAAATAATATTCATGTCTCTTAGGATAAACTATAATTATTAATTAAATGTCCTTGGTTTGATACCAAGTTGGTAAAAATTACCAAAAACAAAATGACCATTGGTCAAACAAAAGTTAACTAGTTGAAAGTCAGCTTTCGGTTAACCGTAGAAGATGTTCAGAAGCTAACCTTGACAGTCATCTCCTGGGCGCCTTCTCTACATACCCAAAAGTTAACCTTGAAAGACGCCTTTTGGGCATTTCGCGATCATGCTGAAAATTTATGATCTGTGGTTAACCGTTTGTTACGGGCCAAACGAGCTTTGTCGTCGACCCGCAACAGAATAGGTAGAAAAAAGCCTACAGCTTAGCTCAGAGGAGTAGGGGCGATCCACGAAAATAGCTTGCGGGAGGAAATCTTCCTGGTTGTGTACAGAGTAGGTCAAAATTAGTGGGCGCCACCTTCCAAATATAGCTGATTGCAGGTCCTCGTGGAAGGCCGAGAAGCCAGCAGCTTACGGGAATCGAACTCACCTTTATTATGCCTCCTTCCTGTTTATAAAGCTTGCAAAATTCATGCACCCACAAATGCAAAATACACAATAATAAAAGAGGCAGTGAATTTTAAAACACATATAACTAAATCATTGGAAATGACGATACAAAAATGACGGCAAATGGCGATTTTACAATTCTGTATTACAGACAATTGATTTCAACGTTCAAGAAACAAACCCGCCGCTGGTGGCACACGATATTTATATTTTTCAAACAACTACGTGGCCAGAGGCGTCGCAGTTTACAAGCATAACACAATATAAAAGAAATTACTCTTTACAATTAGTAATGCAAGCAAAGACAATCGGCGACTGAAGGTCGCTTCTGGTTTCAAAAAAAGGGTACAATTACGTTAATTTTGCAAGTTAGCGCGTAAGAGGTTTGTTTTCACAACACACAAAGAAACTAGTTCTTTACCTTAGCTTCCGATGAATGGGATAAACAGATAGGCACAATTTCGGGGCGATTTCCAGATGCAGAAAATAAAGAGGAAGACGACGTTCTTCGGGGCAGAGTGGTGTTACATTTGGACGAATCGACACAAAAATTTAAAACAGTATCCATTTCGGCGTAAGATAAACTATAATTATTAACAAATTTTCGTTGATTTGATATAAGTTTGGTAAAAATTATGAAAAACAAAAATGTCCTGAAGGAAGCTTTAAACCACCCCTGAACTTTTTGATAAACAGATATTTAGTCCGTTTGAATGCGGTAGACAATGATGTGGTTGAAATAAAATCAGTAGTTTGGACTTCCATTGTCTTTATTTTAAAAACACAGTAATTACACAACGTTTCGACTGTTAGGTATCTACAGTCGTCATCAGGTGAATACTGTATTACTGTAATACAGTATTCACCTGATGACGACTGTAGATAGCTAACAGTCGAAACGTTGTGTAATTACTGTGTTTTTAAAATAAAGACAATGGAAGTCCAAACTACTGATTTTATTTCAGATATTTAGTAATTGGCCTTGTTTTATAAAGTTCTAAGCAAATGTATAAGTTAAATTAAATTTTAACACAATGAGGTAAATCAATTTATTAAAAAAATTCCACAATAATTATTAAGTACAAAAATACATAAAACACATCACAAATAAAAAGAGATACCGGACATTTGATGTAAATGTAACTGAAATTACAAGTAAAAGTCGTATTAACAAAAATATAACATATCAATTGGTTATTCGGTTTATATTCAATCCCTGTGGCACCGATCCAGCCCAAAACCGGTAATGACAGTGTGCCATCAGCATAGATCAGATCATTCTAGTTGTATTTCCAACGTTGTTACCACCAACCAACACGAGTTTAACCTAAAAATTGCAACTGACCGTTGTTGTTACATTAAAATACTCAATTATATTTAACGGTATAAAAGAAACACTAACCTTAATAATTATTGGAAAGTACCCACGAGCTAAACTTGGGACTGTCGCTGAAAATTGCTTTTGTTAAGAGTATGACCACTGCCCATGCTTTGCAAATGCTAATGGCTTAAGAAAGAAACCCCGGGAGATACAGCGCGTGTCTTATGGCGTCCAACAATCCAACCCTTAATAGTTTACGTTTTGTACCGTTCCATGTTCATGTTGTAATGTTATTTGTAAATTAGCAAAATTATTAGTTATCGGGATGTTAAATTTTCTCGTTAAATCCACATTATCAAATATCCGTACTGGAATTGTTAATCCCTTTTTCTACTTATCCTCTTCATAATGCTTAAAGCAAATTCTGTTCTGCTCGAAAGGCAAACAATGTAAGTATATTATGATTAATATATAAGGATTCTAGAAGATTCCTGTATACTTTCAAATTTTATTTCTTTTGGGTTGTGGATTTATTTGAACAAATGCCACAAAAATTTAACGTTCACCTCTTAGTTAAGAAAAGATTATCCCCATAGTTAACATTATGGTTGTAGTTTGACTAATGCGCTAGTTAGTCAAGAAAAATGACAAAAAAATAGTAAAACTCATCTAGAGCTTAGACGATTGCTTAAAAAACATAAACATGTATTATAATTTATTGTATTATGGGTTCACGAACAATGTATACTTTATTTACTAATTTGTTACTCATTTCTGTAAGTAATTGAGAAATGGAAAATGAACAATTAAAACATTTCATTTAGATTGAAGTTGTAAATAATTTTTTGCCAATTACAGGGCGATAAGATATTCGATTATTAGCTAAAATGACGAGTATTTTTAAATCCAGTTGTAATACAGTAATTCACAACAGTATGTGCAACTATTGTCAACTTACTATGGTTATGTTTCAGTATGGTATTACAAGTATCTTTTTGTTAATTTTTAATATCTGTTATAAGGCATGTAACTGAAAACTAACCGCTATAGACTGATTTGAAGATATTCAGCTATAGCGTGCGCTTGAAAATTAGTCAAAAGTCAACCTTTTTGGTTGCGATAGAGTTTACTATTTATAATAACTATTTCTCAACCTAGAGTTGAACGTAATGGATACTGTAGTTTTGGTAACGACTACGGGTGCACAAAGGACGTCTCCGGTAGATCATCTTTCTGGGTTAAGAAATGATCACGTTGTGGACAGTCAGGGTTAACTTTGATTATGTGGGTTTGATCAGTTCCTTGCCTAACGCCAAAAGATAGAATCTTCAATTATCTAAACATTCTTTGTTCCATACCAAATTTTATGAGAATTAAAAGCAAGGAAAATTTATCTAAATATACTTGCATATTGATAGTATATGCAGTGTTGCAGTCAGCCGGAGGTTAAATCCTTAGCCCGAATTTGTCGGGCTTCCTTATCAATTACACACACATTTATAGGGCTCTATAATATCGAGCAACTAAATTTTCATCGACACACAAATGTGCTCCAAAATTTAAAAAAATTTTGAGTTTTGATTCAAAGAAATCAGGCATTTTCCTGATTGTTACCAATCTGTTACTATCTTTCCGTTTCTAGTTTTTTAATCATCAAATCTCACAAAACATATTAGTTGCTTGAACATATCTCGGAACATTATAGTTGGCAGTATGGGCCGCAACATAACTGGAACTAGATCGTCACGTCTTAAAACCATGAAGAACCCCCAAAATCAAGGGAAAGCCAATAGAAGCTTCAATTTATTCTTTGGTAAACGGTGAATATTTATTTGTCAGGTTTGCAGTTATAGAATGTTTTAGCTGTTCTGTAAGTTTCAACAAGTAGTATATTAATAATATCTGTATTGAACATTCTGGGGCGGAATACTATGGAGGGCTATGCGAAGCAGTCATCAGACTTAGATGGATGGCTATGTGTTAAAATACAGGAAATATAACTATTATTTACTTAACCCACCAAATAAAGCGGGAAATAGACAAATATAGAATTTACATCTATCAAAAGAATTTAGAAAACATTGAACCCTACAGTGCCAACCTATGGAAAGTAACAAAAATATTATTCGAGAAACCGAAATAATTCCATCACTAACAACACCTAATGCCACATATAGCTGAGACGGTACTGACCTAATTCCCAACGTAATACTTAAAAACCTAACAAAAAAGGCCATAGTTTTCCTAGTCAGCCTATTCAATGCCTGCTTAAGAAAAGGATACTTTCCAAACAACTGGAAACATGCCCATATATTAATGTTTCACAAGCCAGGTAAGAACAAATCAAACTGTAGCTCTTACCGCCCCATAAGCTTATTACCAACCATATCGAGGCTGCTCGAGAGAGTAATCTCCAAACGATTAAACAATTCATTAATCGAAAATGACATAGTGCGTCCCATACAGTTCGGATTCCGAGAAGGGCTCTCGGCAGTGCAACAATTACAAAGAATTGTCGAGATAATAAGCGCGGGTATGAAAACGTAAACTACACGGTAGCGGCGTTTTTGGATATCACCCAAGCATTTGATAAGGTTTGGTGGAAATGACTAAAATTACAAATTGCTTCAGCTACCTCTTCCACAATACCTAGTCGCCATCATCTTCTCATTCCTGGAAAACAGATCATTCGCAGTTAGAATAAACGAGACCATCTCAGAAAAAAAGCACGTTCATGCAGGGGTACCACAGGGAAGCGTCTTGGAACCAACACTGTTCAACGTCTTCACGTATGACATACCTAATCCTCAAATAAGCAATATGGCGCTATTCGCTGACGACACGGCTATATTTACCCAGAACGAAGATCTCCACACAGCTATTGACCAATGACAATCAGCAATCCACCCAATAGGCAAGTGGTTCAACAGACGGTGTATAACATTAAATTCATCCAAGTGTATAACCAAAATATTCACATTAAGACGAATACAGGACCATCCGCATACATGGAACGACAATCCCCTGGAGCTCAAAGGGCGAAGCAACCAAATATCTTTGAGTCCACTTGGATACCAGACTATCCTGGAGCCACCATGTGAATACCAAACTAAATCAAGGGTACAACAGATTAAGGTTACTTATATGCACTAATCAACCGCAATACACCATTGCGAAGGTAGTGCACAATTCTACTTTATAAAACGGTATTGAGACATATTGTAACATATGCCTCCCCAGTATGGAACACAACGTCAAAGACAAACCTATGAAAATTACAAGTCTTTCAGAAGAAGGTCTTAAGAATGTCAGTTAACGCACCCTGGTTCATCCGTAATAGACAAATCCACAACGAGTTAGGACTGGATACTATAGAAAAATGTATCAAAAAACTAACCAAAACATTCATCATCAAACTCAACAACAGCTACAACATACCCGGCTAAAAAGACATCTTCCACAAGATCTAAAAACAACTTCAGACGAAAGTGAAAGTGAATAAACTAGTGTAAAATGTTACAACAGCTGTACAGTTTTAACATGAGCTATTAAGTAGCTCAGATTTGAGGAGACATGTTCCTTCAGTGACATTATTATAATAATACATTAAGAATTTTAGTTAAACAAAACCATGTATAACATAGTAAAATGTTGAGCTGGTAAACCGTAATAAAAAAAATTATTATTTAGTTGGGAATAAGGAACGTTGCGGCGAAATTTTTTTATATTATGTTTTGGGCGATTTACTTTTGTATAATAAAGAACTTTAGCCCATTCAGTACAATATCGAGCGACATACTATGGGATAGAGTTCAGCTGAAGAGTTTTTCTTTGCTACAATAATATCGACTACGCCAGTCATCTAGTCACAAACTTCTATATCACTAACACTTTTGTCAAAAATTACATATTTCATGTAGTCGTTACTTTCTAGAAGCTGCATCAGTTCTACATCAGTAAGTTTCTTCTGAAACATATACTGTACCTGGCACAGTTCCATGAAGGTTAAGTTCCAGTTTAATATACCTGAACCTTCTCTTGAATAAGACGTAAAACACTATGCCACTAGGATGTGTGAGACTTTAAAAATCACTGCCGGATTGCAACTACCTCAGATAGGCAAAATTCATAGTTAGAGTGTACGATGGGCCAAATATGGCCTGAATGCAAAGAGATGCTTGGAAAACTGCGTTCTAGATCTCGCTTAATCAAACAGCAAGAACTGTTTTAAAACTTCTACATATAATAGCCTTTATTTTGGTTACTGTTTCACATAAATATGCGCAATAGAAAAAGCGCACATATGATCGGCAGCAATTTGGTGATGATGCAATAAATGTAAAACAATAGCACCCTTTTTCTTCTATAGTTTTTGTACTCCGATCGTAAATACAAGTTTTTGTGTATTAGTCGGTAGTCTACACTTGTATAAGAATTTTATGGTAAGTATTTAATGTAGTGTGGGATTCTATGTTTTAGAGAAATATGTTATTTGTACCGATAACAGTAAGCTGTATCTTGGGAATCGGATACTCCCTCGTTCAACGAATACGACACAACGATTCGAACCAATGGGTTTTTAACTATGGACCGTTAACCGTTATCGATATAACTCGCAGTCCACATTATGAAATATCATGGATGTACCAGACTATCTCTGTATTCTTAATAATGATTGTATACTGTACAATTACTATTACATTATCTGGAGTGCTAGCCTTTGTAAGCGTACAGTTTCGAATTCTACAAAACAGTCTTCGAAATATAGTGGAATATAGCCGTCATAAAGAATTAGAAGTAGGTTATACAATTTTCAATTATGTTTTATCTGACGCGTGATTAATAAAATATTATAGGCTACGGACATATCTGAACTACAGGGCATTTCTACTACAGAAAATAACATCAATATGCCTTCTGATAAACCCCCTCTATGGAATCACCTTCAGCCTGCGCTCAAACAAGCAGTTCGGCATCATATACAGATCTTAGAATTGGTTTCCGAGGTAGAAGACATTTTTAGCACAGCGATATTGGCAACTTACCTCAGTGTCATGTACACATTGTGCTTTGTAATGTACATTTTATATGTGGTACGTAAAACTAAACATTAAACAGCTTGCCTGCAAATTGACTGCTGGTCTATTATATGCTTCCGCATATGAAAACACCGAATTTACATATATCTATTTTAGCTCCCTTTAAACAACGTTGGGACGTTTAAACTGATAGGAGAAGGAATGTGTGGTGTCTCAGTGATACTGCTCATAAGCTACGGGGGAGAGCAAGTGACACACGAAAGCGAAATGGTTGGATCGGCTGCCTACGAAGCGAAGTTTGTTGGAACCGATCTTAGACTTCAAAAAGCTTTGATTATTATCATAAGAAGAAGCCAGCAGCCATTGAGAATTAAAGCTGGAAAATTCATCGAATGTTCTTTAGTTACGTTCGCTTGGGTAGGTATACACTGATGTTCTAGGATAACTAGACTGCATAGATTAGGAATTAACATGCAACTATATAGTTATGCGAATTATTTAACAAATAAGTATATTAGGGCCCTGGAATGCTAGTCTTCAAGTTGATAACATCACCCTATGAGGTGATGAGAGTATACGAATTGACCATGCAACTCTATAGCTATGTGTATGTAAATTGCACAACAAATTCCTACATTTAGTTCTTGATGTATATCACACTATGACGATAAAAGTAGGAAACGTTTCGCTTTTCCTAGGGTTTATTAACAAAACCCTTTCGTTAATACTATTTTGAAGTAGTTATTCCTAGAATTGGCAAACTGCTGGCGGCAATACAGGTACGTTCTGAAAATCCTGTAGACAGTACTCCTACAGGCTAGTTGATACCAATATACACTAAAGTCTCTGAGAATATAATAATAACAGCGGATCGCGAAAAGGGGCTTATTGTTTAATGTTTGTTTAATCCATCAATTATACTTTTTATTAATTGCAGCAAGGCATGTGGTGTGGTGGTAGCTCAGTAGGTAGAACGCTCGCTTTCTGGGTAAAACGTCGATTCTAGCTTGGGTTCAAAACCTAAGCATTACTACGCAGATTTATAAAAGTCGGGTGCTGCAACCTACCATACACAATTTCCCAATCCGGCTTGCAGTTCTGGGATTTAATGATAAAAACCTTCTCTGGAGTTTCTGTTATTCGGATTCTACGTTAAACTGTAGTTCCCCCATATTTCTACATTCGCGATGAAGAGAAACACGTGGCAGAGAAGAGGTCGATGCCCAGCAGTGGAACAAAAAAGGTGTCAATGATAGTGCTATGCCATATCGAGTTGTAAAGATTATCCTGTGCAAGAATCGTTTTAAGTTACAATTATTGGTGCATGAACCCCCCAAACCTTTTTTGCACAATCCAGAATGTTCATGTAATTACTTCAGTTTGTATTTCTATTTTCAATGCGGTAAGCTGTGTTTACCACACACATGTGGCTAGCAAATAATGGGAGGTAACCATGCGCTTCACAACACATTCCATGATACCCTCCATAGCAACGGCATTATCTAATAACCATATCAGAGGTGACTTCGGAAAATTCCGTTGCTATTTTTAGGTATAGCTTTTCAGCTCTTCCACTTTTATTTAATTGTTCCGACCATACAGAAAATATAATCAGAAACTTGGTCATTAGATGCATTTTGTTCTTATTTAGGACAGTACTGACGAGCGAGATGCTGTCTACATATTACCGTTGACCGGTAAACTGCACTTACCGTCCAGGATACTATTTTCTGTTCCTATGGCTACTTTCCTCACTGCAGTCCTCAAAGCAATATCATGATCTGGTATCTGTTCGCTGAACAAGACTGTTTAATTGGAAACATAGCGGTTCTGGTCCTGTTCTGACATTCAGCGTAGAATTTATTATTTTTATACAATTTAAGTGTGTGGATGATTTTGCAGAGCGCTCGTTTACTGAGAAAATCGTCGATAATTGCTTAAATTTAATACCACCAGTATATAAATGACATGTTGCAACCTACAATATATAATTCCTCAATTCAGTTAGCGAGCGTAGAGTCTCAATGACAGCAACTTGTAGTTGTGTTTCTGTCGTTCAGACTCAACGTGTAACTGTAGGTTCGCCGTGCGTCTACCTTCGCACTGAGGAGAACCATGTGGCAAGGAAAACACCAGTGACAGCAGTGGGACGAAAAGATCGTTAACTCTCAAACGATGTTACTTATTGAAGCACTTATGATATGAAAGGTTTACCAATTTGTTCTTCAACCTGATGTTGTGTACATTGACTGTATTTCATATATCACATCAACATGTTTTCGATGTCTGGGGTTGGTTCCTTCTACTAAACTCTGGTATTGACTATGTTTTGATTTTCTGTGTACGATCTTTAAAGCTGGCTATAACATAGATAACTAAGATATACTATGGTATTTCGAGTTGTAAAGATTATCTTGCACATGCATAGTCCTGAACTACAATTAAAGGTAACTTTAGAAAATCCCATTATCATTTCTGGGACAATGCTGATTAACTTTCTCATTTTTGTCTCATTGTTCAAAATTCTACAATTTAGTTGGCAACCGTAGGGTCTTAACGCTACAAACATACATTGGAATTTCTGTAGTAGGGATTCGACGTTTTTTCCGTGCGTATATCTTAGCGCTGAGAAAAAGCACTTGGCAGAAAAGAGACCGGTCCCAGCAGTTTCACGAAGGGACTGTTAACTAATAAGCAACATAATTGAATTAAAATTTAAATGTTTCGCATATCGATCTGTGCTCTAACCACATTCCGAATAGCTTCTATAAAATTTCCTGTAACATTAATGTTTCATCAAATTTTCATGGTCTTACTTCCTAGTTAAAGAAGTAATCAAGTGGCCAACATTTCCTCACCTTGAAGTTCTGCCACATTCTTTTAGTTTTTACTTCCGCTGGCAGAGTAGGTATTGTGAGTCCGTCTCTAGAACCAATATACAACGTCTCTTTGTATTGAACTTGTTCAATTACACCGGAAACGGCTCTGTTTTTCAGAACCTGCACAAACTGGAGGCTTTTCAACAAATTTGTGGTTCGGTGGTTCTTTATCCCTCAAACCAAGAAGTTTTTCCGATGTCTCGATTGGTTCGTTCAATATCTTGGTTTTCTGTGTACGACCTTCAAGTCTAGCCATAATATAGTTAGTTTGGCTATGGGAGAGTTGGCAAACTTTCTGTTTTTATTTGAGTGTAAAATACATGGCCGCCAAATGTGCTAAAGGTATCAACCACGTGATTTCTTTAAATTATAAGGTGTTACATCGCATCTAGCCTAAAAAACTAATCAGCAATTTTTGTAAAACTTAAATTAACTAAATGGTTATGTTAAGAATTCACCGACCCGTGTTCTCTCAATTCTGTCTTACAACACTTTTCTTATGTGATACCATTTCACTTTTATTCTGCTGTTTTCACTGACACTTTTACGTCTCTTTACACTAGTTCAAATGTTTTGGTCTTCTTGAGCCTTCTCACTAGATCTGCACTGTCGAGGAGTGCAACTACCTCGACGTTTACGTGGTGATGAAGCTTGGTCTCCTGCTTCTGGGCAAGGGTCCTATGGATATTACTGTTTCTAGAGTACCAGAATGCATTTGCGATATTTCGCAGCACTTTGATCTGGAAATTTTGAATTTGGGTGATGTTAGTTTTCTTGGCGTATCCCCACATTTGACAGCCATATTTTCATAGCGGTTTTAAGTTTTGATTGTACAGAAATAACTTGTTATGTACTGAAAGTTGTGAGTTTCTTCCCAGCCAATACATTTTCCTATATTTTATATTTAGCTCTTCTCTTTTCCTCTTTATATGCTCTTTTCATAGCAGTTTGGCATCCAAGTTCATTCCAAGATACTTATCTGTATTAGCATGCGGTATGATGCTGTTTTTGAGTGTCACTGGCGCGTATTCATCCTTCTTGTTCATTAAGTTAATATGCACTTCCTTGCTTTCGTTTAGTTTAATTCTCCATCGTTTTGTCCTTCTGTCCACGTGGTTTGTGGCTTGTTGTAATATTTCTGCCATTTCTTCAGTTCCTTCGCCTACCGCTAGTATTGGAGTGTCGTCTGCAAACGTGGCTATTGTTATCTCATTGGTTGACGAGATGTCATTGATGTACACTAGGTATAGTATTGGCCCCAGTACACTGCCTTGTGGCATCCCTGCCTTAATTTCATATAAGACGGAGTATTCCTCTTCTTACTTGATCCTGAATGGTCTACTTGCGATGTAAGACTTTAGAAGTTCAGCAAATTCTGTAGTCATGTTTTTTCTAGAGTCCTTTTAGTCATACTTTATCAAAAGTCTGCACATCATTTAGGAAGATTGCTGAGCAAACTTTTTTCTCCTCAAGCCTTTTTTCCAAGATATTTATTACCCTGTGACTTGCTCTACAGTTGAGTGTTGGTTTCGGAATCCAAACTGGTGTGTTGGCATCAGTACTTTTTTTCTATTATTGGTTTGGGCCTCTTCAGTAAGAGTTTTTCAAATAGCTTCGAATTGTCGGTAAAAGCTAGATGGGTCTATATGATGCTGTTTCATTCGGCTTTATCATTATGACTCTGGCTACATTCCATACGTCCGGTGCCTATTCGAAGTGCTGCATTTAGTATGTTAGTTAGTTTTAAAATTCCTATTCTAGGCAAGGGTTTCAATACTTTTACTGTTATTAAAATAAATTTCGGAGTTTTGTGTGTATTCATGTCTTCTTTAATTTCTTCTGCTATTTTTCGTGGAGTGACCAATTTTATTTCTTCCACCTCTCTTCCATCTTCCGCATACAGTGCTTCATCTTGTTGTTCATTCGGTTGAAATAATTTTTCGAGATGGTTTGCGAAGGCATCTGCTTTGAACCACATGGTAGTCCATCCCTTCAAATCTCTTGGTTTGCAAGTATTGCAATCAGCAAAACTTGGTCAAATTGTCCTGACGATTATAATAAACGTAAATCGCAAATTGCATGTCACTTCAGATTGAGATCAAGATTGGCCATAAATTTGCTAACTAAGCTTTCTTTGTTGTTGCTCTTCTTTTCTTGACAAGTTTTGCTCATCAATAATAGAACTTCCATGTGTTGTAACTACATAAGCAGCTTCAGTAGCTTTGCCGATTTTTATATAGTTCGAAATAGTACTTTACAGATTCGTCTCACCTTTGTCCGGCCGTAGCGCAGCGGTTATTGCGTTTGAGTGTTGCGCTGAAGGAGCTGGGTTCGATGTGGGTCGAGGAACAACGGTTTTCTACACAGTCGTTTTTCCTAGGAAGGCAATGGCAAACCACCAAGGTACTTCTACCAAGAACACCTTCTCTGGAGAAGAAGTATAAGATGCTTCCCCCGGTTTGGAGCCTGCATTTTACAATAGGTCCCCTATATTTCCATATACTATTGTACATGCACACCACAAACAAAACGGAAAAGGTCATCACGCTCTCTTGGTATCCAAATAATGTTAACAACAAAACAATTTTAGTCAATATAATATTAGAAAGAGCAAATATTGTAAATGAATGAATAAAGTCTAAAAATGATGTTCACATTCTATGGCATGCCTCATTTTAAATTGTAATACTGAATTTGTGCATACAAGTAATTCACATTAAAATACTTTTTCACAGAATATACGAGCTGCATATTCCTATTTCATGATTGTGAGGAATCTACGAGAAGATCAACAACTCCAGAAGAATTGTTAGAAATAGTGAAACCACAATGTATACATTATACTTGTCACATGCACATTACACAAGATGTTCTCTCTGAGAAACAAAATTAAAGTTTTCTTAAACACTGGTTACTAAATGTAACGTAACACGGCTTTTAGCTATGCACGGTAAACATTATTGTTTTAGAATTTAAACAAATATTAATCGTAGTTATACCCTTATACAGATATGATGCACTTACTGATATTTGATTGTACCCATTAAATGCTAGTTCGCAGCTATAGGTTCTGATGTCTTTTATTTAGCACTTTGTTTTAATATGAAACTAATAATAAACTACACATGAAATGTTAGTGTACGAAACATAAAAATATATAAATAATATATAAGAAACACAGTAAGGGAAAACTTTTATTTTAATACTTGTGTATATACTGCAATACTGAGACTATAATCCAAGACAACATCGTTAGAATTACAAAATTATGTTTATTTCTGTATTAACACTTGTGTTAAAAACTCTCAGTAACAACTAACTATACAGCTTGTCTGATGCTAATACTCGATGAGTAGGTGTTTAAGTGTTTTGCAGTATTTACAAAAATATTACCCTTTACGTATCCCCTCCCGCAACAGGCGAAACTGTTTTTATTTACCGTTCTTCTACTGATGCTGTAGTTCTAATTACAGCAGGGAGTTGTTACAAATCTAACTCTGCAGATATAAAAATTAATCGATTGCTAAATGCAGTATATATTGACACTAACTTAATATTATTTGTTATATCAATAAAGTTTCAAAATTAAGATGTATTCTTGAAATACACTTTAAAGTACGTACAGATGTTTGAAAGTACCCCAAAAAAGAATTAGTATATAGAAATATATTCTTTGAAGCCTTCGTGTTTTCCCGAACTGTCAATATTACAATTTACTTTCGGTGTAGACCGCGTCGTCCTTTGGGAACTACACCCAGCATTATCAGGTAAAGACCGACCTGTAGCCTGTCTGCCTTTACAAGCATTTGCTCTAAAAGTTTGAGCAATATTTGTTCGTAGACCCTGCCTGACTAGACGTGGCCGCGTGCTACTAAACTAACTAAACAAACTAAAGTTTGTATGGCTTCACAAACAGCTAACAGGCATAAGCCGATTAAGTATTATTGTCCTGGCAAACAAAATACATTAAGATTAAATCCTTGTCCGGCAATGTTTAGGCAGGCAGAGCCTGCGAACAAATATTGCGCAAACTTTTAGAGCAAATGCTTGTACAGGCAGACAAGATACAGGTCGGGCCTTACCTGATAATACTGGGTGTAGTTCCCAAACGTCGACGCGGTCTAAGCCTAAGTAAATTGTAATATTGACAGTATATAGAAATTTAGCTATTCAGAGAAAAATTCTTTTTGTTTGACACCCTTACCGACATCTTCGAACACCTACAAATTGTCTCCAACACTGCAATACAACATCTTCTATTCTACATTTGTAAAGAACTGCTTAGCTGAAGATCAAGATAGCAACTAACACATGCATATACAATGGTAGATAAAAAAACTGCACATTAAGTTATGTGTAAACCAAAAATATATTGCATGATCAGAATCTTGTGCAGTAGCTGTACAAAGGCAACAACAACTTCTAAGTAAGAAATTTCTGAATCTTTAACAATGCACTTACAAATTTATCTATATACTTTACTAAAAACGTGAAAAGTTTCTTGGAAAACCACAAATAATAGGGAGTATTTCATAATCCGCTCAAATTTGATCTGTATACCTAATATGGTAATAGTTTGAAAGAAAAACATCACAATATGGAGGCTTTACATCATAATTTAGAGATATTTTTACATGTACTTATTGTGGATGAAGGTCAAGATCGTCCAAAAAAACATCATTACCAATATAGTAAACATTATTAAATAGGGATTCATTGTATGGGAGTTCGACCGTTTTTATTTGGTTGCTTTTGATATATCCCATTGAATGTTACAAAAGTCAGATTACGAGAAAGATATTCTCGCAAAAACTTAAAATGTCAATAAAGTGCTGGCTGGTATTTCGTCGACCCTGTCGTTTAAACTCAGAGCGGTCTATCGATTTGGTTGCCGAAAAGCATTTCCACGCAGCCCGCGGAACGATAATGTAATCGCTTTTTGATTAAATAGAATAGCAATACGTTGCGAATCAATTCTCGCTCTCCAACTGAAGGTAACAACAGGCAGTTATCGTCTAATTGAGGAGTCTGCAAACTTTTCTAGGAATCGGGCCCCTTTGGTCACCAATAAGTAATGGCAGGCAGGTGTGGGACGGACGTCATGGAAAACCTTTAAAAAAGGGATTTTTTGTAAACTTAGCTATGAAACCAATTAATCTATTTTAACCCTTGAAGCGGGAGGTGGTATACTTTTTGTCACACGAAATCTTGAATCCGCTCCAGCGGGAAGAGCAATGGAGTGATGTGGCTCCAAGTTTGTACCCTCCATTGAGTGTACCAGATGGCGTAGTGGCGGTCACTATCGTTTAGGTAAATACCTGAGAGCTATTGGGGTTTTGGGAGGTTCTAGTATACCATGTCACAGATTCATTGTAACAGCCGATAATTGGCTCTCGAATCAAACTTCTGCCAAATTTACAACTTTCGCACTAGGCTGTATACTCACGATAATATCACACAGGCGCTTCTGAATCATAATACCGTCAATAAAATAGGTATTTAAACTACGTAGTTTTCAAATGATAGGCTTGAACTCTCTCCATGAATCACAATATATAACTACAAACTCTGAGCAAGATATTTTAGCGCCACCGTTTCGGTACCGCTGTTTGGTGCCATCGTTTTGGAGCCGCCGTTTGGCGCAGCCGTTTTGGCGCTGACGTTTTAGCGCAGCCTTTTTGACGACGTTCATTGTAGCGCATATTCAATTTAGTATCTAGTTTTATTATTGTTTAATTTTTGAAAAATCAACATTTGAAGAATTTTACAATAACTTTTAATACTTTTTGTAAACAAACTTTCATTAAATTAAAATGTTTTATATTGGGATTGGTTCCTAACTGGGAATTGGACATGCAATAGTCCTGGAGCTAAAATGGCCGGCATCAAAACGTCGTCGCCAAAGCAGCGGCACCAAAACGGTGACGCCAATTTTCAAAACTGACATTGTCGATTACACATCCGTGCATCTTCATAAAACAAACCACTTAAGTCTACAAATGCCTTAAATGTGTACAAATCAAGTTTAAAATATTTACGTTGTGTCCTAGTTCATTCAAATTTAAGACAGCGGTTATTCTTATTCAAATATCCAAACAATCATATTATCTAGCAAATATTGTGTTAATTTGCGTAAAATACGTTTAATATCTAAACAGTCATTCAGAAAATTATGTAGATGTTACCCTGTTGAGCTTACCATCGCTAAGTACAAATTTTACCGTTGTAATGGTATCGCTCATTGCGTCGCTGTAGTAGTTGAGGTATGTAGATGTACAGTAAATAATAATAATGAAAGGTAAAAATAGTTTTCAAAATGGAAAAGTTCAAGCGGCTTTTTTTAAATATTAAATGTGAACAGTGCACTATCGTATGTGTATTAAATCTTACATTAATACAGTATATATGTACATATTTTTAAGAAGAATTTGTAAACGCGTAGAGCGTAGCCCACCGATTCAACTAACGTGAAATTATTTATGGCTTTATGACTTTAACAATTAGGACAATTGACAGGGAGGGTTTCAACGTGCTAAACATTTAAGTACTAATTTTACTTTTATGTAGTATATAAGAACATATTTTTAAAGAGACTTCGTAAACGCAGGTAAAGCTTAGCCCACATATTTAACTAATATGAGATTCTTTTTTGAGCTTATAATTTTAACAACTAGGGCAATTACATTAATATAGCATATGTGTACATATTTTTAAAGATACTTTGTAAACGCAGTGTAGATTGTAGCCCACAGATTCAACTAATATGAAATTCTTTTCTGAGTTTAAGGTTTTAAAAGCTAGGGCAATTGACAGAGCGGGTTGGAAAGTGCTAAACGTTTAGATACAAATCTTACATTCATTCAGCATATATGTTCATATATTTAAAGAGGCTTTGTTAACGCAACGTAGAGTGTAGCCCGTAGATTCAACTAACAATTAATTATCTTTGTGTTTGTGATTTCAACAACTAGAATAACTGACAGAGAGGATTGGAAAGTGCCAAACGTTTAAATACTAATCTTACATTAATACAGTATATACGTACATATTTTAAGAAGGGCCTTTGTAGACACACCGTAGAACGTAGCCCGTAGATTCAACTGTATTGAAATTATTTTTTTAATTTATGATTTTGACAACCAGAGCAATTGCCAGAGGGAGTTGGAAAGTGCTAAAAATTTGAGAATTAATCTCAGATTAATACAGCATACGGGTACATATTTTTAAAGAGCCTCTGTAAACCCAGCGTAGAGCGATACCCACAGATTCTACTATTATGAAATTCTTTCATGAGTTTATGATTTTAACAACTAGAACAATTGACGAGAGAGGGTTGAAAAGTGCTCAACGTTTAAATTTTAAAAGGAACTTTGTAAAGACAGCGTAAAGCGTAGCCCACAGACTCAACTAGTATAAAATAATTTCTAGGTAATGATTTTGGCAACTAAGACAATTGACAGAGAGAGAGTTACTACTTATTTATAAGACAGGAGAAATACGTAAAACACGCGCAAGGAATACAGGAATAATATAGGAAACTTACAGTTAGGTAAGATGGCAAACATTATTTTAAGGCGTTTAACTACAAAAACTTTTTGATTTTATAATAGTTGTCAACGTAATTTTTATTGTGTGTGGTTTTTTTTCATTCATTCATACTACCCGTGCCCCCCCCCCTCGGAACCGCTTCCGCACTATTTCAGGGAGGTACGGGCATCCCTTACATACTAGCCATTCATGCAACAGGCAACTTAAACTTAACTAAATGAAATACGGTCGCTTCAGCCGGGGTTCAACCACGCGGCCGTTTGGCCGCATTTGACTGGGGCCTCGACTGACAGCGCGTATTCGAACTGTCCCACCGAAGTCCTTATTTGTACTGTGTTAGTACTATATTTACAGCACCAACGATTGGCACTAATTCTATTTCGGGTTTGGTTTTTTTATGTTTTACACACTACTACCCCCATCAAGATTGTACAGTTTCGTTAAAATTACAGTTTTTCTAAATACGCCTGGAAGCATAGAAGATAGTGTCGCATTAATAGCATTATTGGCTTTTAATGGGCAATAAATAAGGTGTTTGATGTATACTGAAAGCATATAGAAGGCTTTCACAAGCCAGACTATAAACAATCAGATTACCACTTCATCAAGCGTTGAGGTAATTTTAGCAACAAGTAAGACGACGCAATTCGTGATAATGGCATGTGCAAAACGCATTACTTTAGTTTTGCTAGCCTAACCTGCTTCAAATTATTGCAGGAAACTATAGTATATTATAATTTTTAACGACTGTTCTACCTCGCAAGGTAATGTCAAATCAGCAAGGTATTCTGCATAGTAAATTTACTGCTGTAGTAGTATTTGCACGGTTCGGAGCCCACGTTAAGCTGTAGGTCCTCTATATCTGTGGTACTTGAAAACGCACATTACAGGCATAGAAGAGAAGGTCGCTACGTCCCGTAGAAGACTCAAAAAAGAAATATATACAGTAGTAAATTCCTTCGCAAGTATCTCCCTGATGAAAGCATTTGAATATATTTTCATTGTTTTGCAGGTCATGCCGGTTGTCAGTATGTGTTGAACTCTTAAGCAGGCAATATAAAAATGTAAATAGAGAATACAACAAAAGAGACTCTGAAAACTCCCTGGGATAAAGTATTTGCCAATTTGTTGACAAAGTGCGAATGCAAAAGAACATCATGTTAAGCCTTTGTGACGTTGAACCAATAGGAAATTTCGTTATTGGCAAGACAAGGAGTAACATACATATATCGCACAATAGCATCGTAAAAGCTTCTCTGTGCCTATTTAGATCATATTTCCATTTACCATCAAAGCTGATACACTTGCAGTATTCCCGTACGAAGTATAACTTAACAATATGTGTTTGTTTTGTGACATTAACAATTACTTAAATAGTTACCTCCTTATTACAGTATATGTTTTGCTAATAATAATAGCAATGGTAACAATAATATCAATAATATTAAGAGTTACTATAATTTTGGACCTATTTAATCGACATTTAAACTAATTTCTTGTGATGTAAGAAGTTGTTTTTTTAAGAAACCTTCCACCAAACAGAAAAACATGGTGAGTAAACCAGTGTATATCTATGTCTTTTTACAAATTCATTTAACAATGTATAAATAGGCAACCCAAATGTCACTAGGAAATCCATAATAATTTTTTACCAATAGCTTCCATAACTTGGTTGAGTAAAATTTAACAAAGATGAATTAACGATTGCCTTTTCAGGTAAACGGAAAAAGTACTTAAAATATTTTAGAATTATAATGTAAATATTGTTTTCGAATTGTTATAAACGGAACCTTAACGAAGCGTCGAAAATCTTTTAATTAAATTTAAGGGAGAATATATTTAGAAATTTAGGCTTGTTTTGCTGCTTGAACGCTGCTGAGTTTGTGCTTGTGGCTTGAGGTGTATAGTCGTTTTGTGCCCAGTCAAAATGTGGTGGGTTTAAAGTTACTCGTGTAATTTAGTTTTCATACTCTAGCAATATCACTGGACGATAAAGTCGGATTAAATATAAACAAGAGTGAATAGCTTAGTTAAGAATACCGTGAGGCTTCTCTGTTCGTTTAAAACGGATTAACGTTCTCGTGACGATTCGCCATACCAACAAAGAAGCTGTGTTTTGTTTATCGTTTTTGGTGTTCAGCATAAACAATTCGTCGCCGTTTCGTTGTCTCGAAAAAATTGTTGTTGTTCAATTTGTTGCAACGTCTAGTTTCTTGTTACTTTGTTGTGGTTGCCAAACTAAACAATTAAACCTTTTCGGTTTCCTCTACGCTGTCGCTAAATTCAGGCAAAAACGACATACATTTTCAGTTGTTATTTTAGTATACGCAAAGTGCTTTGATCTGTGAAAAGCAGTTGTATTTTCATGGAATACGAGAACTTCTTCTGCCGGTTGTTTAGTAATTTAATAATTAATTTTATTTGGAAGGGCTGGGGTGGCTCAGTGGTAAGACAGCCAGGGTTTGAATGTAATTTACACTTGCTTTTAAACCTTTCAAAACGGAGATAAAAAATGTTTAAATCATTAAATATGACTCCTTAACTTGTAACTAAAATTTCCTAAATATCTAATTAATGAAATTATTAAAAATACTATGTAATTACATGTTTTCCAAATATCACAGAAAACATTTATTATTCTGCTTTTTACTGAAACTGTTATAATCATACTTACTGGTAATCCAATTTTGAAATATTGATTTAAGCCTAAAAGAAGAAACATTCCAGGACTAACTAACTAAGACTGATAAATTAATTCAAATCTTCTGATTAAAATTACTGAGTTCTAAATAAACATTATTATCATGATGATGCATAAATAACGAACGTATTTCGAAAAGTGTTATCATTCGAATGATTTACTCGCATCTCGAATATACATGCATAGTCGAATATTTCGAAATATTCCATTCGAGATTCGAGCGTCGCTACGAACGTATTCGAGAAGTTTTCATCATTCGAATGACTTACTCGCATATCGGAGATGCTTGCATTACCGAATATTTCGAATCGTTGCATTCGAGTTGCGCGCATCACTAAACGAACGTATTTGACTGAATTATCCGCATCTCGAAAATGCATGTATAATCGAATATTTCGAATTAATCCATTCAAGAGGCGCGCGTCAGTACAAACGTAATCGAGAAGTTTTTAGCATTCGAATGGATTACTCGCATTTCGAAGATGTATGACTTACCGAATGTTTCGAATTGTTTCATTCGAGTTGCTCACGCCACTAATAAAATTTATTGTGAGGAGTTTGTATCATTCGAATAAATTACCCACATCTCGAAGATTCATGTATAGTCGAATCTTTTGAATTATTTCATTCGAGATGCGCGTCACTACAAACGTATTCGAGAACTTTTTATTATTTACATGAATTACCCTCGAAAATGCATGCGTAACTGAATATTTAAAGTTATTCCATTTGAGATGCGCGCGTCGCTACAAACGTATTCGAGAAGTGTATAACAATCGAATGAAATACTCGCATCTTGAAAATTCATGCATAATCGTACATTCCGAATTATTCAATTCGAGATGCGCGCGTCGCTATAAACGTATTGGAGATGTTTCTATCATTCGAATTAATTACTCGCTTCTGAAGATACATGCATAATCGAATATTCCGAATTATTCCATTCCAGATGCGCGCGTCGCTACAAACGTATTCGAGTATTTTTATCATTGAAATGATTTACCCGCATCTCGAAGTTTCATGCATAATCGAATATTTTGAATTATTTTATTCGAGATGCGCGTGTCACTACAAACGTATTCGAGAACTTTTTATTATTTACAGGAATTACCCTCGAAAATGCATGCGTAACTGAATATTTCGAGTTATTCCATTTGAGATGCGCGCGTCGCTACAAACGTATTCGAGAAGTTTTTAACAATCGAATGAATTACTCGCATCTTGGAAATTCATGCATAATCGTACATTCCGAATTATTCCATTCGAGATGCGCGCGTCGCTATAAACGTATTGGAGGTGTTTCTATCATTCGAATGAAGTACTCGCTTCTGAAGATACATGCATAATCGAATATTACGAATTATTCCATTCGAGATGCGCTCGTCGCTACAATCGTATTCGAGAAGTTCTTAGCATTCGAATGTATCACTCGCATCTGAAGATACATGCATAATCGAATATTCCGAATTATTCCATTCGAGATGCGCTCTTTGCTACAAACGTATTCGAGAAGTTTTTAGCAATCGAATTAATTACTCGCATCTCGAAAATGCATGCATAATCGTACATTCAGAATTATTCCATTCGAGATGCGCGCGTCGCTATAAACGTATTCGAAATGTTTCTATCATTCGAATGAATTACCCGCATCTGAAGATACATGCATAATCTAATATTACGAATTATTCTATTCGAGATGCGCTCGTCGCTACAAACGTATTCGAGAAGTTTTTAGCATTCAAATGAATTACTGGCATCTGAAGATACATGCATAATCGAATATTCCGAATTATTCCATTCCAGATGCGCGCGTCGCTACAAACGTGTTCCAGTATTATTTTTATCATTGAAATGATTTACCCGCATCTCGAAGACGCATGCATAATCGAATATTTTGAATTATTTCAACGATGCGCGCGTCGCTACCAACGTTTTCGAGAAGATTTTATCATTCGCATTTCGAGATATCTCGAGGTATACGCATAATCGAATATTTCAAATTATTCCTTCCGAGATGCGCGCGTCATTATGAACGTATCGGGAAGCTTTTATCATTCGAATAAATTACTCGCATTTCGAAGTTGTATGAATTACCGAATGTTTCGAATTGTTTCATTCGAGTTGCGCGCGCCACTAAACGAATCTGTTGTGAGGAGTGTTTATCATTCGAATAAATTACCCGCCTCTCGAAGTTTCATGCATAATCGAATATTTTGAATTATTTCATTCGAGATGCGCGTGTCACTACAAACGTATTCGAGAACTTTTTATCATTGAAATGAATTACCCGCATCTCGAAAATGCATGCCTAATTGAATATTTTGAATTATTCCATTTGAGATGCGCGCGTCGCTACAAACGGATTCGAGAAGTTTTTAGCAATCAAATGAATTACTCGCATCTCGAACATGCTTGCATAATTGTACATTCCGAATTATTCCATTCGAGATGCGCGCATCGTTATAAACGTATTAGAGATGTTTCTATCATTCCAATGAATTACTCGCTTCTGAAGATACATGCATAACGAATATTACGAATTATTCCATTCGAGATGCGCTCGTCGCTACCAACGTATTCGAGAAGTTCTTAGCATTCGAATGTATGACTCGCATCTGAAGATACATGCATAATCGAATATTCCAAGTTATTACATTCGAGATGCCCTCGTTGCTATAAACGTATTCTAGAAGTTTTTAGCAATCGAATAATTTACTGGCATCTCGAAAATGCATGCATAATCGTATATTCCGAATTACTCCATTCGAGATCTGCGCGTCGCTATAAACTTATTCAAGATGTTTCTATCATTCGAATGAACTACTCGCTTCTGAAGATACATGCATAATCGAATATTCTGAATTATTCCATTCGTGATGCGCGCGTCGCTGTAAACGTATTCTATCATTGAATGAATTACTCGCATGCATTACCGAATATTTCGAAACGTTCCATTCGGGTTGCGCGCGTCACTAAACGAACATATTGCGAGGAGTTCTTCTTATTCGAATGAATTACCCGCATCTCGAAAATGCATGCATAATCGAATATTTTGAATTATTTCATTCCAGATGCGCGCGTCGCTACAAACGTATTCGAGAAGATTTTATCATTCGCATTTCGAGATATCTCGAGGTATATGCTTAATCGAATATTTCAAATTATTCCTTCCGAGATGCGCGCGTCATTACGAACGTATCGGGAAGCTTTTATCATTCGAATAAATTACTCGCCTCTCGAAGTTTCATGCATAATCGAATATTTTGAATTATTTCATTCGAGATGCGCGTGTCACTACAAACGTATTCGAGAACTTTTTATCATTGAAATGAATTACCCGCATCTCGAAAATGCATGCCTAATTGAATATTTTGAATTATTCCATTTGAGATGCGCGCGTCGCTACAAACGGATTCGAGAAGTTTTTAGCAATCAAATGAATTACTCGCATCTCGAACATGCTTGCATAATTGTACATTCCGAATTATTCCATTCGAGATGCGCGCATCGTTATAAACGTATTAGAGATGTTTCTATCATTCCAATGAATTACTCGCTTCTGAAGATACATGCATAACGAATATTACGAATTATTCCATTCGAGATGCGCTCGTCGCTACCAACGTATTCGAGAAGTTCTTAGCATTCGAATGTATGACTCGCATCTGAAGATACATGCATAATCGAATATTCCAAGTTATTACATTCGAGATGCCCTCGTTGCTATAAACGTATTCTAGAAGTTTTTAGCAATCGAATAATTTACTGGCATCTCGAAAATGCATGCATAATCGTATATTCCGAATTACTCCATTCGAGATCTGCGCGTCGCTATAAACTTATTCAAGATGTTTCTATCATTCGAATGAACTACTCGCTTCTGAAGATACATGCATAATCGAATATTCTGAATTATTCCATTCGTGATGCGCGCGTCGCTGTAAACGTATTCTATCATTGAATGAATTACTCGCATGCATTACCGAATATTTCGAAACGTTCCATTCGGGTTGCGCGCGTCACTAAACGAACATATTGCGAGGAGTTCTTCTTATTCGAATGAATTACCCGCATCTCGAAAATGCATGCATAATCGAATATTTTGAATTATTTCATTCCAGATGCGCGCGTCGCTACAAACGTATTCGAGAAGATTTTATCATTCGCATTTCGAGATATCTCGAGGTATATGCTTAATCGAATATTTCAAATTATTCCTTCCGAGATGCGCGCGTCATTACGAACGTATCGGGAAGCTTTTATCATTCGAATGAATTACTCATATCTAGACATACATGCATAATCGAATATTTCGAATGATTTTATTCGAGATACGCCATCACTGGTAATTTTCATACAATTTGCGCACCAAAGCAATGTGATAAAAATAAAATTATACTAAAACCAACATTTTTGCTTAGATCTCTTTATATTCTCATTCACCACCTATGACACTGCTCGTTTATTTTCCATGTTCGTAATCATTCTGGGCTTACATCATCTGGAATGAAAAGATTTAGCCTCGTTTCTTGAAGAATTATCAATGCGTCTAAATATAGTTTCAGGTAGTGATCTTCTAGTTGGATAGCATCTGGTATGTATATTGTGGCTCGCAGCTGGATTTCAGCGGCATTCACAAAAAAAATACACAACACAATTAATTATTTGTTATTTAAAAGCATCTTACCTAAAATCGAAATTCAAAGATTGAAATCGAAATTGTTAACTCAAAATCAAAATGCACCGAAACGTGCAGCTTTCTCGGAATATTTTCGGCACCAGAATAAGTACCTTAATTTCCACGAAAGTAATTTCAATTCTGCATTGCAATGCCAACTGCGATCTTAACATATCAATCGATTCTTCGCGTTCTTCGAAGAATAAATGCAACGCAGAGCTGAATAAGTGATTTAAAAATTTCGTGATTAGGATTAATTTCTTTGGGGAGCTGCAGGTAAGCTAACCAAATCTGAATAACAACTTTATTTGCTGTTAACGGACTCGAACACCCAAATAACTTAATTTCTTCATGCTAGTAGGGAAATAATCGTAATTCAAAAAATGCGTGGTGTATCACAGTTAGGATGTGGCAAAAAGCAGGTCAATTCGAGTTTATGCGTGCCAAGAATGGACAGAAAATCTGGCAAGCAACTGACACTGAGTAGTTGTTCGGCATTGCCGACGCACCTTGGCGACTTTAATGTGACCCCTTTGGGTCCTCCACACTGACCTCGACCTTTTATTGCTTCCACCTGTTTGGGTGTCAACGATGACCTAATCCTTTCTTTACTTAAACAGGCTATAAACACGTCTTGGGCAATTTTATATTCATTTGTATTGATTTTTAGGTTAATGTCCTATGTTTCTATAGTATTACCATGAAAAAGCTTATCACCCGTGGACGAAAAATAGTAAATGTTTAAACAGAACTAACTAAACCTACACCCCGCGCTCTCTTTGGTAACTTCTTTTAAAAATGAGCAAACCACTTAGTTCTGTTGTTTGCCATCCTTCAAACTATCTTATTTGCATTTTTACGGAAATATGCGGTATGTCCTAACTTCAAAGCTTACTATTTGAGTTTCGGAAACGGTAAGAGATAAGTAAGAAAACAGTAGTTGTTTGATAACTGCTCTTAAAAATAAGCAAAATACTTCGCGTGGTTTTCGCCATATTGTCTGTATATTTAGAAAAGTATACAAAACATACAGTATGTTCTAAAGGCCTGCTTTGCTTTGAATTTCGGAAACGGTAAGAGATGAAATTTCGGTCAAAAAGAAGGAAAACTTTCGTAGGTTTTCTATATCTTCTTAAAAATATTTAAAACACTTGGCTTGACCTTCCCCACACTGCTAACTGTCTCCGCATATTTATGAACGTATACAGTACAGGGTGGGCAAATTTCGATGTTTGTATAGGGTAACTCGGTAATTATAGGAGATACAAAAAAATGGAAGGCACGTTCTCGATCTCTTTTTTTGAGACAAATTCACTGGCGGAAACAAAAATTTGCTATCGTCTTTTGTTTT
>JABXWE010017459.1:0-12806 GCA_014611495.1 Limonius californicus
AAAGTATAGTCTCCTACTTGTGTAGAATAGCTATTATTCACTCGGATGATTCTGTCACTCGCCTTCGGCTCGTGACAGAATTTTCATCCTCGTGAATAATAGCTGTCATTCTACACTCGTTGAAGAATATACTATTCTGTTAAATCTGAATGTAATGTCTCTTTATGTACTTTCTTACTTCCGTAGTACTACTATATTCATTGCTTTCAAGTATTCCACTTTATACTGATATACAGCGTGTTTGATCGAGAAAGATGTAGATATTTTTGGGGAGAATTTAATGCTGCTTTTTGAAAATAAAGCTAGATATTTTTGTATATCTGAAAATGCTCAATATATTTAAATCAAAGTAACTTCGTTAATAGTAAAGTTAACATAAACTTTTAATTTTATAAATAGCAAGTAAAATTTAACTTATGTTATATAAGATTTTAACTAGGTTTTTAGTATGTATTAAGAAGGTACTGAAAAAAAGTAGTAAGAGTATATAGTATTACAAAAAAAAGTAGTATTATACATTTTGGAAATGATAGAGCGAGCAATTTAAAAATTATACATGCATAGTTATTAATTTCTATTGGATTATTTCAATACTGTATATCTATATTATGTGGTGTAAGTATAGCAAGATCGATGCAGTATTAATAGTAATTGGTGGAAAAGTCGTGAATAATATTACAAGTTGAATAGAGATGGTAGAAATCACATACGTCTTATAAATATTCGATAAAATTTAATTAAGACGGGTACACTTGAAATTGTAATTGTATCAGTAACGTATAGGACAGGGTGATTCTAAACATGTGCGGGAAACTTACATATAGCTGAGGTTATTCAACACCCAAATCACCTAGTAACTTTTTTAATTCGGCACCGTTACTGAAATACGGCCTCTTCAAAGTTTTTTACCTCAATTCACTAAAATGTAAATAAACAATTTGATCCAGAAGTGAGAATTTGTAAATTAGGTGTACGACACTCTGTTAAATAACTCGAAATATGAAATTTTCTAAAAAAAATGGCAAGGACCTTCTTATTTAAAAACAAAATACTTCTTCAGAAGCTGCAAAAAACGTACGTTAAGGATCTCATTTTTAAGATATACCTTAATTTACAAATTTTTAACTCAAATTTTCGACTTCTGGGCTGGATTTCATCCACTTTTCATACTCAATTATAAATGTAGTATAGGTACGTTGTATATCGACTGGAAATTAATCTTGGACTATTAGCTTTCCAAAACACCAAAGTGTATCAAAATAGAACAATAAGCAAAAAAGTTATTAACGTTTTAGTGAATTTATGTAAGAAAACTTTAAAGGCCCATACCTTTGTAACGATGCTTTCCTTTTGTAGTATTTTTAAGGTAAATATGGAAGAGAAAACAATACGCTTCATAGTGGTGCTAAATATTACTATGGTTACTATGTAGAACAGTACATATTTCTGTTATACAGGGTATTTCACAACTAGTGTGAAAACTTTGCCATTTGGTTACTAATGCCATTTTTAGTAAAAAATGTTCAATGAACATTGGTCTTTTTCTAAGTAATTACGAAATTAGAGGGAATCCATTTAATGGCATAATTAATTCAAAATCTTAATACCAAGGGCCCTTTAACAGAACAAAACGTGCTGTTTGAGCTTGAATACAAGCCCGACTTACACTTGAAACTGTACATTAATGATGCTGTCAAGCAATTGGCCATCGGTGTGTATTTCAACACTATATCAGCTACTTTTGATGTCCCCAAAGACCAAAAACTAGAGGATGTAAATCTGGAGATCTTAGAGACCATATGGCGGGTTTCCGCGATCAATCCATCACCTATTAGGGTAACGAAGATTTAAGCACTTCAGTTTTTCCAAGGATTTGATATGTTACGACCAAATATTCACTAAGAAAGCTGGCTTTGAGTTGGATATTTAAGTTAGTATTCTCAGGATGCACTGTTGAAGATCCGTAAACAAAAAAAAATCATGTTCAGCACTAATAGCTTCCATTATTTAATAAAGGATCAAATAAATTACGTAAAATGAACACAATTTTGTCAATTGTTGTTACAGACACTTTAAATAATTCATTTGTTAAGGTCGCTTAATATTCCGACTGTGAATTAGTTACGCCATTAAAACTTTGGTTTGCTGTAGTTTTGTAGTTTATTAGAACAACACCCATGTTCATTAGACATTTCTTATCCAAAATGACCTAATAGCATAGTTTTTTGCAGTAGTTGTGGAACACCCTGTATATCGGAAACTAAGCAAAATGTATCTGTTTAGAAATTATCAACTTTTTTACCTATGTTCATTAGACATTTTTTATCCAACATGACCTTACCTACCTAATGTATATAGGTTTGCACACTAGTTGTGGAACACTCTGTATATCGGAGACTAAACAAAATGGATCTGTTTAGAAACTGTCAACTTTTTTGTCGCTATTATTAAATAAGATATTTTGGTATAAAGATATTGGCCGTTTTTAGTTTTTCACAAATTGCCACACATTATTTTCTAAAAACCAAAAACAACATCAAGTTATTGACATCATGCTTCGTTTACTGAGCTTGAACAATTTCCATGATACCGATGCTAGGCATCTCCCATCGTACACCTTGTATACCTTTCTGCTCACGAATTAATTAAACCCAAATATATATCCTTATTTATTTTAAACTTTAGCAGTCTTTTCACAGTTTTTTTTTCGAAGTATTGACATTGTTATATTATTTAAATTACTGATTGCAATGTAACCCGCTGTGATAAGCTATATTTGCACTCCTTGTAGAATTTGAGATTAAGAAGGAATTAAATTATACAATACTATTATCATGCTGTAATGTTTTGAACCCATTTGGAAAATTTGTATGTTGTTATGCCACTGTTAGATATTAAATGAATTAAATATCTAATATAGTCTCAAAGTGTCCATTAGAATAATACTGATTTTTCCATCATTCGAATAATGGAAAATGCCACGGCCAACTTAAAATTTCCAAGACTTTGTGTCCTCCGCTTGCTTATTACTTTTATATCAACAATGATATTTGTTCTTTTAACAGACAAAATGTACTGCGTAACGGATCATTATAGCGAAACCCATATATTACCAAAGTAACTGTGAACACGAGATTCCCATCCACGAATTAGTTACAAAACCACTTGCAACCTTTGATACCAAGTTTTGCTAACTTGATAACTCTTCTATATCAATGTTTTAGGCAACGAGAGCACTTTACCAATATTCATTATTTGTGATTCTAACATGACGTGTACACGTTTTTTGCACGTTTTCCCCATCACCTTAAAAATGAGTAATCAACATTACATATCGCGATATTAAGCACTTGTCAATGTTTTGTTACCAGGAGAAAATACGCTAGCAGTTATTTTAAATGTTTAGGGCTAACTAAGGTTGGCATCATTTCATATTCAGTTAGTGCTACTAAAAATAGCATATTGTGTGCACATGCAAAAACAAATTATTTTGTTTCTTTGATAATTTTGTTAAGTGAAGTTTGCTTGATACGCGAAACCTTCACCAAACTGACTTTGGGCTATTTACAGCGCACTAAATTTATCCTAATGGATTTTGTTGTGAATCCTGTGTTTTTGAATAATTTGATATTATTATTATTTGGACTTTTCCTCGGGAAAAAAATTGAACGTTTAATTTTTTAATTTTCAAGCTTTAAATTTTTTTAACGTTTTGCTTGAAATATTATAACAGGTGTTCAAAAAAAGGGAGTCAGATAGACTTTATTTAATTTATTTACATGATAACCAATTCAAGTAAATTCGAAATCGAAGTGTAAAACTGTTTCGTGAGACAGGAAGCGTTATTAAACAATAGTGTAGTGGACGACCACTGTAGCGTACTGTGCAAACTATTGAAGTTGTTAGGGAAATTCTAGAAAATTTTAATTCGCCCATCTGTGATTATTTTATTTCAAGCAAAACATCTTTTTATAGGGATGGATCGCACAATGTCGCTTAACAATATGCAGCTGTGTTCATTTAGACTAAGATTGTAATGCTTTGACGATGGTAGCGGGCATTTCTAGCGGCTATTACAGTAAATTACTTCATTTTATAATTTTATTTTGTCATAAGCTATGTCATGTCTATAAGTGAGGTTATGAATACGACCTTCACGTAAACATACTTGAACGGTCGTATACTTGACCCCTTTTTTTGTACTCTCGGTAGATACTATAGCAACAGATATCTACTGCCTGAAGATGTCTATATAAATAAAAATTAATAATAATAATTTCAAACATTTTATAAAGCATTTATCGTAGCAAGTACCACTTTGAAGTGTGTAAAATGATATTGATATTGATTAAATGTTACCACGTATGATTTGAGAAAGATGCTTCAGGATTTGTTTGTATTTTCTTCATTGATATTAATTTTCCTCTTTTATGAATATCTTTTGTAGTTACACGGTTTTGTCATCTTGCCACCGGTGGTATACTGTAATTCAAAAAACTAATATTTCTTAAATTCTTGAAATACCGGGCTTTCAAAGAAAAGAAGAAGGTTAAGTACGCCGGCGTTTAATTTTAGTTACATGAAAGCACGTCGTAGCTGATGGATGCTTATGCATAACCTCACTTACAAACATCACGTTAGTTATTACACAACACGATTATAAGCTGAAATAATTTATTGTAACATATGCAGCCTTCTACAAAATATGTTAAAATTCTATGTTTAGCTGCTGTCAGTAGATTTTCTAAGATTTCAGAATGTAGAATACAACTCTACATATTTTTATGCGACATTTTTTGAACCGCTCTTATATAAAGATGCATTTATTGTGATAAAATAATCAGAAATTGGGGTATTATGAGCATTTTCCATTTATTTTCGTAACAGCATGAATAGTATTCACAATCCATTAACTAGTCTAGTACTACATTTTTTTCTGTTAAAGCATTTTCTCTCCCAAAACAATTTTATAGATCAATTTAAGATTCATAGTTTATGGTCAGTGGAGACATTTGGAATTTGGGTATGATGTTCTACCAAGTGATTTTGTACTGAAGGTGTCCGAATCCGGCTTGCAACCGTGGGATCTTAATGCTAAAAACCTTCTCTGGAATTTCTGTCGTTCGGATTCGACGTTAAACTGTAGTTCCCCCGTGTTTCTAACTTAGCGCTGAGGAGAAACACACGACAGAGAAGAGGCCGATGCCCAGCAGTGGGACGAAAAGGCGGTCCATGATCTCAGAATCCTTTTAATTTTTTGTTGTTGCCCAGAGAAACAATCGATATACTTTCTGTTCTAACGTTTACATCATTTTGCGACAATAAAACCAAGGTAATCGTAAAAAGACTCCCGTATTATGTCTAAAAATAGCTGTGTTGTAGCAGAGAAAAAATGCAAATAACATTGAAAACACACCCAATAAAAACTAGTGTCTACAAATACGTTTGACAATTAATTATCAACCGACTGAGGAATCTACATTCCCTATAACCCACATGCGTTTACATTAATAAAATTCACTGACCAGCGACTTGTCTTGCCTTTTTAGAAAACCTCTTCGTTTCGGTATTTACTGTATGTGATATATGCAATTTCTATTTCTTCATATCAACCCCATATTAATGAAACTGTTCTGTAAACATAACCGTAAAGTTGTCGAAAAATTGGTTGGGACAACTTTATATAGATTTTGGCTTCTGTCCCATAAAAAACAGTTGAATTCCCAGTGCTTTGTTTATTAAAATAATCAAATATTAAAATATGTTGGTAATGTCATGTTCGGTATTTGATATAGGTATATTTTAAATTATTATATTGCATTAATAGATTACTGAAGGTGCATTATACATTCAATGCTAGTATATATGTATTTTGTTTTCGTAAAAGCGAGCTTGGTAACCCAAATTCACAAATTTATTAGATTTTGCTTTCGTGTCGGTTATTAACAAGGAATGAACATTGAACGTATTTCTGAAGGCGAAATTGTTAGCAGGGTCAAAAATAATTTGTCACGATTACAATTCTTTCCCATAAAATGCGTTTAATGCTGTGTTTTTTTTATAATTTTGTATAGGGATCTTTGAACATTGATCTCTTATCAGCTGAATAATGAGGATGATTCCTAATGTATTGTATGAATAGGACTTTAAACAAATTTAGAGAAACCTACTTAATCTATGAACTTTGTTCATTAAATTGTTGGAGATTCCACCGTTCTATTCATTTACAGTTAATATCTCAAATATGTGAATACGAGTCATGAATATTAGTTATATTAATGTCTACATCTTGTAATTTCCCTCCAATTTTATTTGATAGAAGCAGAAAACGATTAAATTTATACCCAGGCGACAGTAAACAGTAAATGCATACATATTTGTTGGAATCTAATTCTAGAAAAAAACGTGAACTCAGAAATAAACACTTTCGTAGGTTATTGCCAAACGTTAGTGGGTGTTGGATTTCCAGCTACTAAGAAAACACGAAAACATTTCCGCTTTTTTAAGAATGTTGGAAAATTATATTTTCCAAATTACTGTTTTAAATGAATTCAATAATTTGTAAATGTTGGAACATGAATGGCTTTAAAATAAGGTTCAAAAGTTTTTAAAATAATGCTCAAATGCGTTTGCAGCTAAAGATTTTTTTATACTGATGTGTCCACAATTAAATAACGTACGATCAAATAAAAACTAATCCCAGCTGCCTTTAAACAGCCCGCGTGTATTTGATTAGACAGATTGGCAATATCAGCGTCACAGAAATCTCGTGTTAGTAATGATGGTTCTGCAAATTACGAACTAATCAAAGATGCAATTTTTGTTGCACAGGCGACCCCGATAAAGTTTTTTTCTTCACGTAATAATCAGCAGCTGTTACACACGTAAAGATAATGAGAGTTCTAGTAGATTTGCATTTCATTTTTTAGCATTTTAACGAACATTTCAAATTTCTTCAAGACGAAAAATGTAACCTGTTCATTAAACGTAGAGTTATGTATGGTTATCTATTTCTTTTAAGTTTGAATTAGCTTCTGTAGTGCTACTCATTACTGCTATAACGGGGGTTCCAAAAAGTGGGATTAAATATGTGACCGTAGAGGTGTTTACATAATCTCTCCTATAAACAGGAAATTGATTATAATTAAGATTATAAAATGTAATAATGAATTGTAAGAGATACTGTAAATGTTCACCACCTTGTTTAAAACATATATAATTCTGTGTTACCTAAACTGCTTTTAATACATTTTCTAAAATACCGGTTGATAAGAATACTACATAATCTTATGCTCGCGTTATCTGTTACTATATTTTTGTGATAAAATAATTACAAATGAGAGCTTTAGGAACGTTTTCCATTATTTCTCTATCAGAATCGATAGTTTCCGTAGAACCATTTAGTGGTTATCCAGTATTTGGTAACCCTTAGCGCCCCAAAGAATAATTTTTCAGATCGACTTAGGATTTCATTGATTGTTTATAGACCCCCGAGACATTTCGCAATTCGGTATGATATTGTTCAAAATAGATTTGCACTCGGTTTTGCATTAACTTCCATTACTGTTAGTTCCACTGCGGGAGAACCATTTAATTAGAAATTCCGTTCTAAGGTCTAACCATTTTGTGTCAGTAAAAGCATCATAAAATTACTGCCGTATTACTTTTAAAAATAACTATTTTGTTCAGTCTTAGAGAAACATTACAAATAATAATGAAACCACAAGAAATAATAATTGTTGTGTGCGATACGTTTGGCAACTAGTTGTCAACCAACTGAGGCATTTACATCGGCGATAACAGAAGCGCGTCACATATTGAGCCTTTACTTTAACAAAATTACAGTACATTTAGACGGCGTGCACTCCCATAACTTAATTCTGTAGTGCGTCAGTATTTCATTAGGTACAGAAGATATAGTTGGAGTTATGTTGGTAAAACTTAAACAGTTAATTAACTCGTACTCATCGTATTTTGCATTATTTATGAGGATCCTTCACGGCACTTAACCGTGATTAGTGTTCAGTAATAAATCAACAAATTAGAGCACAGGAATATTCGTATTCTTACATTAGTGACGAATTACACAAAACGATCAGAAGCAGATACATATTGCTAAAAGAGGATAATGGTGGAAAATAAAATCTTTCCATCAGTCCAAGATAACTATAATTGCGCATTTAATAATTATTTCATTTTAAAGACGACTTTTAAAACTGATAGAGGGAGTAATTTAAAGAAACGTATATTTGCTTCGTCTATGTAAAACAGCAGTTACTTTCTACTTGTAAATCGCTAAAATTTGGCTTCAACGAATTGTACGTTATTTTGTTATAAAAAGGAAATTAACGAAATTCGTATTGCTTTAATAAATGATAATATAATATGGTTAAACAAAAGTTTAGAGTTGCAACAAGTAGTAATTTTAATTTTAAATAATGAAATAAAATGTAACAATGTACTATTATGTTCTCTATTCTAACATATGCGCATAGTATTCGTAGACCTTTGTGTTTATCGAGTGACAATGCAATTTTCTTCTCGGGATGAAATTGTATATGGAAAGAAAAAACATAATTTTATATTGTTTGATCTGTTTTTGAAATTTATATTGTTTCCTATTTCACCAGATCCCATTTGAACCATGTATTATTACAATACCTTTTGTATTACTATCAGTTAGCAAAAAATGAATTTTTTTTTAATTGTGAGGTGTTACATCGCAACTAGCCTAAAAGACGCACCAGCAATATTTATCGAACTTAAATTAACTAAATGGTTATGCTAAGAATTCACCTAGTAGTGTCCTCTAAGTTTTGTCTGGCAATACTTTTTTTGTGTTACCATTTCACTTTTGCTCTGCTTTTTTCACTGACACTTTCACATCTCTTTATAGCAACTCAAATGATTTGGTCCTTTTGAGCCTTCTCACTAGATCTGTATTGTGGAGGAGTTGAATTACCTCGACGTTTATGTGGTGCTGAAGCCTGGTGTCATGCTTCTGAGCAAGGTCCTTTATTTCCTCCGTCACGGTTTTTATCCCTAGATCTCTGTGGATATCACTGTTTCTAGCGTACCAGGGTGCATCTACAATATTCCTCAGTACTTTGTTCTGGAAGTTTTAAATTTGTTTGATGTTAGTTTGGTTGGCGCAGCCCCAAAGTTGACAACCGTATTTCCATATTGGTTATAAAACGTGGTTGTACAGAAGTAACTTGTTATTATGTATTGAAAGTTTTGAGTTCGTTCCCAGCAGCCAATACATTTTTCTATGTTTTATATTTATTTCTTCTCTTTTCTTCTTTATATCCTCTTTCCATCGTAGTTTGGCATCCAAGTTTATTCCACGATACTTAGCTGCATGTGGTATAATGCTGTCACAGACAGGGTTGGGCTGATTAAAATCAAGTGATTAAAATCACGATTAAAATCATGATTTAAATCGCTTGATTTTTAAAATTAAAATCAATTTTTTTCTTTTTTATTCAGAACCAGATAACAACATAATATAAAAGTTTTCTCAAAGATCAAAAGAAGAATTTGCTTTTAGCAAAAACAAGAAAAAAGAAGTGCATAATTCCAAATTCTCAAACTAAACGTAACACCTAAATTTTATTACTGTATATTTTCAGTCTATTCATTTTCGTTATACAATTTAAACAAAAACACGAGTTTTCCTCCTTTTTCTATGCCTAATCTGTTTCTAATATCCGAGTGTACAAGACCAAAAGAGCTAAATACGCGTTCTACTGAAGCTGAAGAAGCAGTTGCACACAGGAACTGTTTTATTATTGGCAACTGTTTCAAGATTTCCGGCTCATCTTTTTGTGATAACCACCATTGTAGTCCGTTTACATTTTTTATTACTTCGTCCGAAAACATAACTTGCTTAAATGGAGCACTGCGGGCATTTAACTTTATTACTAAAGGTAACAGTCCAGTGTTTTCATATAACTCGTTAATTGTTTCTAAAGCTATATTCTTTTCTTCTGGTGTTAACTGGTATTTTGTTTTTTGTGGATTCAACATATACGCTATAAAATGATATGGCGTTAGTGCTTGCTTATATCGATTATTAAATTGTTGTGTTTTTTGTAATGGTAATTCCACAGATTCATCAAAGATATATTGTACATGTTTCCACTGCTCTACAGCATCTGCGATCGTAGCATTTTTCCTCTGCACAGTAACAAGAGCAACTGATATAGGTTTTAAAATGTTTAAATAATCTTGCGCTGCATGTTTAATCGCAATATTTGAAACTTTTCGGTAAATAGTGGAATCAATCTCCTTTTTATTTTCTTCGCAGATTTTTAATATGATGTCCCACTGAGTGACATACATCTCTAAGCAGTCGCCAAGGCTATTCCATCGCACATCGCTTGGAAGGACTAAAGCGCTGCCTCCTGCTTGACTGAATTTAGCTCTAGCCAAATGGTTATTTCGAAAATACTTAACAATTTGGACCACATGTTCTTTAACGTCTTTAACTTGAAAGTCCTTGCACAGTAAATTAAAATTGTGCAGAGCAGCCATAAGTTATAACTTTTGCGTTCGTTTTTTCTTCTAATGTTTTTCTCATAAGTGTCATATTTGCGGCATTGTCTGTCACAAAAGATTTTACGGTACACTTGTATTTTAATTCACATGAAGAAATCAAGTCACAAACTATTTGAGTTAAATATTCTGAAGTATGTGGATTTCCTGATGTGTCTATAGTTTCGTATAGGAGGGCTTGTCCATCTTCAGTGGTTATCGTTGCACATATCACTGGTTCGTTGTGCACGTTTGACCACCCATCAATTGACATATTTACGGACTGTCCTGACAGGGAGGAGAAACATTTTTCTTTTTCCTCTTCATAGATTTCGTCCAAAAGACTTGTTGCTACCGTTTTTCTCGAGGGCGGTGTATAACCAGGCCTTAATAACTGAATGACTTTTTTCACCTCTAAATTCTCAATACATCTGAAGCTCGAATTAGTAGCAAAAATAGTCTTTGCTATTTGTTTGTCAATTTTATGTTTTTCAGCAGAAGTCCGCATTACAAAACCACTCATGGTAGGCTGAGTTTGGATTGCTTTCTTTTTTTGGACTGGCTCAAAAGTTGTTGGACTTGTTGGTACTTTCGGTGGAGTTTTTCTAACGTATGAACTATCCGTCATGAGTGAACTACAACTTGAGGCAGATGATGTGCTAGCAAAACTGTCAAGCGACATTCGACTCTCTGGAAAAGTGGAAAGAGAAAAAACATAATTGAAAATTGAAATTGATTAATTGATGATATATTGATATAGTATTGAATTATTGATTTTAAAATAAAGTGAAAATGATTAATAGAGATGTAAAAGCAAATTTATTTTTTTAAGTTGAAAAAAATTAAAAATTAAGTAAGTATAGAAGAGTAAAGATAATCTTTAATTAAACTGGGAAAGGTCGCGTTAAAAAAGTTACATTAAAGGCCACGTGTTAGATGTTAGATTTCACCTAACATTTAAATTTTAAAAACAATCCTATATGCCTAAAATCTATATCCTAAAATATCTATAAATGAATACTTATATTATATATACTATGTTACTTAACTTATATAATTAATATTAATTTAATTACCTGTATTCCTCTGTTGATAATTACAAACATCGTGGTGTGCTTTAAGTCTTTGGACTAACCCTTGATTATCTTTCATGCACTTTCTACAAATAGCCCTACACCCCAATTTATTTGGATTTGATGTCTTAATATAGAACTGCCATATTGGGTCCTCTTTTCTTCCACTCATTTTACTTTATTTATATGTTTTCACTTCACTAACCTAACTAGCGAAATGCGTGAAATTGTTGGGCAACGTCAATTTATAGGTTGAGGAGGAAAACAAGCCTCGACAGGAATATTCTTGCAAAAAGCACAACAAACGCGTTCGTGTTCGTGCCTCACTCGGCACTGTATAGTGAGTGTATACGTATAGGACAGAAGGAAAACAAATCGCGACAAGAATTTTCTTGCAAGAAGCGCGACAAATGCGTTGTCACAAGTTTTTGAGCCGCAAATTTTATTATAATTTTTAGACGTATACATTAAAATAATTAACAATAATTTCAAAGAATCAAAATGTTCAAATTTTATATTCAAATTTAAAAAATCAAAAAAATCAAATAAATCGTGATTTTTTTAAAAAAATCAATGGTTTTTGATTTTTTTAATAAAAATCAGATTTTGCCCCACCCTGGTGACAACCGTGCGAACTGCCTAACATGAAACATGTAACACACGATTTTGAGGCCCCTAGGGCCCCGGTTTGTAATTCCTTAAAACCCCGTGGCAAGCCACACTTGTACAAGCTTTCAATATCACTGGCCAAACTCCAAAAGCTCTCAATCACAACCACACTTATACAGTGTGGAACAGCCAAATGGAATACATTCTGTATCTCAATTTTTGTGCATATTTATAAAAAAAACTCCGAGAGTCGTCAGTTTTAGATTATGAAATGACATCGTGCAACGTAAAAATGGCATCCCTAAATTCAACCCCCTTCGAGTGACAGTTGCAACCCCCAAATTTTTAAATTGGAAGTAGGGGCTTGTGATACCTCGTGTGAAAGGTCTTTTCATTCTCTATTCAAAAATGCTATGGTTTCAAATTTATTGCAAAAATTAACAAAACAGAAATAAATTCTTCTGATTGACGAAATTCGCTAAAACACACTAAAAACCTAATAACTAATAGCGTTTCGTTCTTGATAATGTAATAAAATAAAGAATACATCGATTATTAGTGTAGATGTTCAAAATGCATGCCTTGAAC
>JABXWE010017464.1:0-24238 GCA_014611495.1 Limonius californicus
CGGGGGGGGGGGGGGGAACGGTACTATGAATGAATGAGAAAAAAAAAGTTATCTGACAAAAACATTAAATTAAATATTCTATGTCCACATACTCCTGACTAAATATTCATAGTTACTTCACACAATACATACATATGAATAGCATGGGGAAGTCATTTAAATTTTCCCTAAAGTTCCCAAAACTCGAATAAATTGGAACTAAACTAGTTAATAGGACCAGGGTTATACGAGTACAAGGTTGGGTAACTACAAGTACTTCAACAAAGGCTCGTACATTTTGTAATCGTTTCCTCTGCACAGCATGAGTTAATCATGTAGCACGTCATGTAAACGACATTTAAAACAACAATGGAGAAAAAACCAATTCCGCTGCCCTTACATCTTTTATAAAAGCACCGGCAATTGTGCGACAACTGGAAAATTGTATTTCCCTGTTGCTAAAACTTTTACACGCGCAGCGCCACAAATAGCAGTCTGAAGGGACTAGGAAACATGTGTACTTGCGGGGTCACCTTAAAAATAAAAAAAAAAGAATTACTCAAACGCGAAAAATAATACCGGCGTTTCAGCCGGAATTCTTTTCAGGATTTTCACGTAGATAAAATTGTTGGAAATAAAATTAACGATCATGCACCTCTGGTCACGTAAGAGAACGTCAATTGTATTCTAGATAATTGACCCCGATTTTTCCTGCAGATAATGGCCTTTGCGCTGACGTGCAATTAGTAATTGTTGAGCACTAAAGAACGACACGTTACCCAGGCCCTTTCACAATTCAATGCATTTGTTCGTAATTAGTTTAGGTCTCCTCTGACGCGATATTTAATTTAAATTATGTTCCATATGCATGGTTTCTCGGGGTATTAATACTAAAAGTAAGATGTATGGAAAATTATAGTTTACTAGATTGCAACATTTCCAACATATTTTTGCTAAGAATGTGAATATTTAGTATTAGTATTACTTCATATACAAGGCTTCTTCGAGAATTAATTGAATATACGAAAAATGCAGGGAAAATTGTATTTTTGCAGATGTTATCTCCCACCATATTTTGGTTAAAAATGTAAATATTTAATTTTATTTATAGTTCATATACAAGGTATCTCGACTGCAGGTAGGATATCTGGAAAATTATATTACACTAGATAGTACATTTTCAACATACTGTTGCCAAGAATGTGAATATTTGGTAATGGTTTTACTTCAAATACAAGGCTTCTTCGGGAATTAAATAAATATACGAAAAATGCACGGAAAATTCTATTTTAGCAGAGTTTGTCTCCCCATATTTAGGTTAAAAATGTAAATATTTAATTTTATTTATAATTCATATACAAGATTTCTCGGATAATCGACTGCAGGTAAGATATCTGGAAAACTATGTTATACATATTTTACCTCACACCTATACACACGGTTCTCCACGAATTAGTTGATTAATTATGAACAAAATGCATGGACAATTATTTAATTTTAATTATGGTACCTATATGTACATACAAGGTTTCTCAAGTAATTAATTGATTATAGAGAAGGCGCATAGACTCTCCCAGATGTTGGTTCCCACTAGTTTGGTTAAGAATGTAAATATTTAAATTTAATTATAGTTCATATACAGGGTTTCTTGATGAATTCGACTATAGGTAAAATGCTTCTATAATTATATATACTAGATTGCACTATTTCAACATATTTTTGGAATGCGAATATTTAATTTTAGCTTAATCATACCCAGACTATTCCAGGAATTATGAACCAAATGTATGGACAATTGTATTTTACCAGATTTTGTTTCCCACCATTTTTGGGTTAAAACTACTTATTTAATTTAATTATACTACCTACAAGTACATACAAGGCTTCTCCAGAAATTAATTGATTCTAGAGAAAGTGCAAAGACTTTACCAGATGTTGGTTCCCACTAGTTTGGTTAGGAATATGTATATTTAAATTTCATTGCAGTTCAGACACAGGATTTCTTGATGAATTCGACTATAGGCAAGATGCTTCCATAATTATATTATACTAGATTGCACGATTTCAATATTTTTGGGAATGCAGTTATTTAAATGAGCTTTACTTCATACCCAGACTATTCCAAGAATTATAAACCAAATATATGGACAATTGTATTTTACCAGATTTTGTTTCCCACCATCTTTGGGTTAAAACTACTTATTTAATTTAATTATACTACCTACAAGTACATACAAGGCTTCTCCAGAAATTAATTGATTCTAGAGAAAGTGCAAAGACTTTACCAGATGTTGGTTCCCACTAGTTTGGTTAGGAATATGTATATTTAAATTTCATTACAGTTCAGACACAGGATTTCTTGATGAATTCGACTATAGGCAAGATGCTTCCATAATTATATTATACTAGATTGCACGATTTCAATATTTTTGGGAATGCAGTTATTTAAATGAGCTTTACTTCATACCCAGACTATTCCAAGAATTATAAACCAAATATATGGACAATTGTATTTTACCAGATTTTGTTTCCCACCATCTTTGGGTTAAAACTACTTATTTAATTTAATTATACTACCTACAAGTACATGCAAGGCTTCTCCAGAAATTAATTGATTATAGAGAAAGTTTAAAGACTTTCCTAGATGTTGGTTCCCACTAGTATGGTTAAGAATATGCATATTTAAATTTAATTGCAGTTCAGACACAGGATTTCTTGATGAATTCGACTATAGGCAAGATGCTTCCATAATTATATTCTACTAGATTGCTCGATATCAATATTTTTTGGAATGCGGTTACTTAATTGAGCTTTCTTCATACCCAGACTATGTCAGGAATTATAATCCAAATATACGGACATTTGTATTTTACCAGATTTTGTTTCCCATCATATTTTAGTTAAAACTCTAATTATTTAAGTTTAATTATAGTACATACAAGAACATACAAGGCTACTCAAGAAATTGATTGATTATAGAGAAAACACATGGACAATTGTATTTTTCCCTATTTTGGTTCCCACTATAGTTTGGATAAGAATGTAAATTATTTAAATGTCACTACAGTTCACAAACAAGGTTTCTCGGAAAATTCGACTACTATGGCTGAGATGCCTGGATAATTATGTTATATTAGATTGCACGTTCCCAACATGTTGTTGCTAAGAATGTGAATATTTAATTTCAGTATTACTTTATACCCAGGCTTTGCCAAGAATTATAAGCAAAATGTATGGACAAATATAGTTTACAATATTTGATTCCCATTATCATTTGGTTAAGAACGTAAATATTTAAATTTAATTATAGTTTACATACAGGGATTTTCAGGGAGTTCGACTATAGGTAATATATTTTCCTGGTTTGCACGTTCTTAACATATTTTTCCTAAGAATGTAAGTATCTAATACATGGCTTACTTCATATATTAGGCTTCTTAAAGAATGAATTGATTATAAATAAAATGCATGTATAATGATGTTTTATTAGATTTCCTACATCCCTTCGTTGAAAATTTAAATATTCCATTTTAAGTTTAGTTCATATACAAGGTTTCTCGAGGAATTTGACTATAGGAAAGATTCCTGGATAAATTGCACGTTCGTAACGTATTTTTGCTAAGAATGTGAATATTTAGTATTAGTATTACTTCAAATACAAGGCTTGTTCAGGAATTAGTTGATTATAAACAAAATACAGGGACAATCATGTATTACTAGATTATGTTTCCCACTATCTTTACGTTAAAAATTTATACATTTAATTACAAATTTTGAATATTTAATTTTAGTCTTACCTCATACACAAGGTTTATACGGGAATTAAATGATTATATTTTGTTCGATTTTGTATTTGAGTTAAGAATATTTAATTTAAATTACAGTTAATATACAGGGTTTCTTGGTGGATATAAATTGATCCAAAATTCCTAAAAATTGTATTTTATATTACCCGTATACAATTTATTTTTCCTACGAATGGGTATATTTAATTATAATTAATTTCATATACAGTTTTACTCGGGGGTTCGATTGAATTGTAGTTTATTCCGCATTAACAGGCTTTTCGTCCCATTGCTGGGTAACGGCCTTTTTCCTCCCACGTGCTTCTCCTCAGAGTTAAGTTAGAAACTCGGAGAACCAATAGTTTAATATCGATTTAGAACGATATTATGATTATTAAAATTACATTTAGGCAAATTTTATGTCCCCCAGCAATTTTGGCGAAGAATATCAATATTTTTTAAACTATGTTCGTCCTGTACAGGGTTTCTTGGCGAACTGAATAGGCAGGATCCAAAATTATAGTTTATTAGATTGTATGTTTAGCAAATAATATTAATTCGTTATCGAATATCGAATTAAAAGCACATTTGAATTCTATGATCTTTGCAGCCTTCCCATGGGTTCAAACAATAAAAACTCATTTTTTCCCTAACAATTTCATTTTAAGAGACTGTTTGCATCCCTCATTGCTATTTATAGGTATACTTATTCTAGCTGTCTTCATATATTAGGAAGCATAATTTTGGGGTAATGTTTTACTAACCGCCGTGTTGGACTAGTATCATGTTAGATAATTTTTCTTGCTGCTATTTTCCTTAAAATACCGTATGTCTAATAAAACACAGTACAATGACTTCCATTAATAATTAACTAAGATCTTGGTGTTACAATTATTATCACAATGATGTTCGCCTGTTAAACTGAATTATATGTAAGCGGGTGGGTTTAGATGAGGTGATTGTGGCGGCTAGCTGGAAAATTTAAGCTTTCGTTTGTGGCTTTGAAATGTTCTGTAATTAAAGAATATTCAAGTTATGTATCCATTGCTTGTATAATTAAAAAGATTGCTGTCAAAGCAGTTCAAAAGTGATGTCAAAATATTCTAACACCATCGTAATGTTTCTTGCAGCGCGCTGTATCTACTTTTTTATGTATGTAGAAGCAAACTTTCCATATACATTTCTCTTTGTAGGTAATGTACTTGTAAGAGAATTTCGTATTTTATCTATTAGTATTAGGTCAAATTAAGGCGTATTAGACTGATTATAAAACCATGATAATTGTTGGTTAGATAACACGCTTATTAGGTTATGTGAATTTAATTAGGAGGTTTCGTTTCCTATTTCAGAGGCAGCCTGGCCCGGTGGGATGATAAAGTTCCCGCTAAATATTTAAGTTCAATTTACGTTAGTGTTTCCTGCAAACTTCAATTCTTCGACAGTTTCCCTTTACGATCATTAAGAACTAACCTACCGAATTAAATGAACTAAAGTACAAAATAAGCCAAAGGTTCAATGTAACATAAGCTACTGCGTCAATTAAGGATTTTTATGGCATAATAGTAGAAAACGTACCGACGCAGAACTAATAATGAAACGTCGATGCCGGTTTAATATATCGCTCTCCTGTTAAGTAGATCTCCGTTACTAGCTTCTGCAACTTACTTAGTGCGCTTTCCTTTAGATGTAATGGTAGTTTTACACAACATTAACCAATTTCAAACTTAATTCCTGTCGTAAATCCGTTGTAGCCTTTCAAAGTCTTTTTAGTTGAAGTTAATAAGGCGCATATAAGGCGTCTTAAACATTAGTCTTCAGGCTTGGAAACCTTAAAAACAGAACTTTCACGAGGAGGGTGGCTAAAGATCGCAAAAATATTTTTTTACGCGTCAGCTATTATATATTTCTAGGTCAGATTTATATGATTAGACAGATACGACATTATTCTAAATTGTCGGTAGTTACAAGTTTCGGGAAATGAACAACACCCTGTGTTGCAGTGTTACCAGTTTTTTATTTAAAATATTTGTTTACGTCAGATATTCATAAACATCCAGGTTTAGCAACCAAAAGCGTATGTAAGGATGAAGTGTAGTTAATTTAAAATTAACAGAATATGTACAGTTAACAACAAAAATAATGCTGCTAATTAGCAGTCGAGTTATGTAACACTTCTTTCATGCCGTTACTAGCAACGACAACCGTAGTTAGTAAGCAGGAGACTTCTTCACAGCTTTTCAAACAAGAATTTTGGTTGATCTGCAATTCTCAGTATGTATTTAATTAGTTATTAATATAAAAAATTGTTGCTGCTTCATATTAACAATATAGTTGCACTATATTAACTATAAGTTCTATATTTTAGTTCTCACATGTAAGTAGATAAACAACAAGCCACGAAAAAGAGTCCTACATAATTGTAACCAAACATTAGTTTTATATCAATTTCTGGTTCTTGTGGTTACGATCCATATGTAATCCATATTGCCTGCTAGATTGAATTCACTTTTATATTCACATCTGCCCTGTCTATCGTTTAGCTTTTAACGTACAAGTATAAGAAAACTAATGTGTATCCGACATGATTACAAGTTAATTTCCTGGTTAATCCAAAGAGCTTGACGGCCTTCTTACACAAAGCAAATTGTCGCAAGTTTCTTTGTATGGACACCCTCAGTATTTTGCTTTAACCCGCATAAGCAAGGAATACTTTGTTGCAAAATGCCGTATTTAATTATTAGCCAGGTACAGCCATTGTAACAAGGGAAACTGGAAAGTAAATTATTTTTACATAAAATAACGTAGTAATGAAGTAATATTCTGTATAAAGTGCTTTCAGGTTCATGAAACATTGTAAAACTAAACAAAACAAATTTAAAATTCTTGTGCTGGAAACTACATTATTAAAAATATTATTAAACACTACAGTAGCAATAAACCATATTCAGTTAGTACTTTATTTTAAAGAATCATGGAGTTACTGCAGGAACTCCATGATTGCCGTCCCATTCAGCTTTTATATGCGCTGTAGAACGAGTATAACATGCCCCACCCTTTAACATATTCCCGAACTATGCTACCGAGTACCTCCGTCACTCTAGGAATAATTAAAATTCGAACCTCAACGGGAGTCGACCGGTTGTGAGGTGGATTCTGCATTCATTGCGCCATGTAGTCGCTTAAAACATATTTGCAAAACATAGAAGAAGACCATGATGTAAATAAGTAATGTTTGGTAATATTTTAAGATTTTTTACAGGCCATATTTTTACGAACCCAATTTCCAAAATTCTAAATTAAATTATTATTACTTCGTAGCTGTTGTAATGTGATTTCAATTGCATATACATTTATGTTGCAAGCAAAGAGATCATTTTAACTCAGCAAAATTAAAGCACATTGGAATATTAAATTAGGCAATGTGAAATAAGTAATACGCTTGATAAGGGAAATTAAGTAATAACCAGGTCAGAGCTTATGGGTGCAAAAGCGAATTTATAAAAAGGCACTTCAGAGTTGAGGGGGTAGTACAGTACAGTAGTGGTAGTAGTGAGAGTAGTGACAGTCAGTGCATAGTTGACAGTTGCCAGTAAGCGATTGAGTAAAGAAAATATTCCATCCCAGCAATGATCTTATACCTGATTATGTTTTTGTAAGTAGTTTTAACATAATATCTCAGAATAAGTTATAATTGTTTTGTAGCGTGTAGTAAATGAATAAATTAAATCATTTTATATAAGGGTAGTTGTTTCTCTGGCGATCCCGGCGATAAGGACAAAGGGCTCCTTAACAGTTACGACCTTAAGCGTAACATATGGTGGAGGCGCCGGATTATCAAAATTAACAGTTTAGGACCAACCTCAAACAAAAATGGATATTTTGGTATCAGCCCTACTAAAAGGCAGATACACTGCCCTTAACAGTTACTACCATAAACGTAACATATGGTGGAGGTGTCGGATTTTCGAAATTAACAGTTTAGGAGCAACCTTAAAAGTGGATATTTTGGTATCAGCCCTACTAAAAGCCAATAAATTAAATCACTTTATGTAAGGGTAGTTGTTTCTCTGGCGATCCCGGCGCAAAGGACAAAGGGCTCCTTATCAATTATGATTTTATACATTACAATATAGGCGAGACAAGCGGTGAAATTTAGATAAATGCTCCACATGCGGTCTAGGATATGCGTAGTACGTAGTAATTTATGCCTGAAATCACAGTTTCTTCTAAATAACTAACTTTTGCATTGCTAAACTTTAAATACTATTATATGTTTGTCGGAAATATGCTTAACAGTTCCTACAAGGCATATGCAATGTAATTGTACTGGAATTTTGTGTTTAAAAAATTCATATTTATTTGAAAACAAGTACGACTGGCAAAAAAATCCAGGTACAAGAATTTCCGTTTGCGAAATTAATAAATAAAAACAGTTTAAAATCTATAACAACGCTAAAAGTCCAGGTGAGACGGGTTGCCTACATATGACTAATTGTAGCGTCATTATATTTGTTGCAGACTGTACGTAGTCAATAAAATTTAACGATATTATTATATTTTTTACATGTTGAACGATTAACAAATAAAATAGCAAATATTGCTAAGTCAATATATTGTCAAACACACAGAAAATATTATTTCTTGATTTTCAAAGTATTAAATAATTTCATTATTAACATACAATTATTGTCTTTTTTCCTTTTCCGTAATTTTGTGTTAAAACTGTTACTAATATTAAACTGCAAAACGATGTAGATGTCGATAAATACTCACAGTATTATTTTTCCCGTGAAATATAAAACTGCACAATATGTGTGGGGGTTGCAGTAATAGAAAAAGAAAAATGTAAATGAAAATTGCTCGTCTTCTATTATTTTAAAAGGTTTCTGGAAGCAAGCATGAATTTTCCTTTTACATGTAGCTGTTCATATTTCTCAGAAATACATAACGCTGGTATTAGACTGGATGGTACTTTCTGCATTTCAAATTACTCCATCTAGTTCTGTTAGCTCAGTGTATTCCCTTCTCCTTAAGGTACAAAACAATTTATTTTCCCCTAAAACTTGCCAGAACCTAACACAGAAGTTTCGCTTGAATTGCTAGGGTCTGTTTCCGTTGCAACTATCAACTATCGGCACTAACAGCGAAATGAAATCATTACAAGTGATTTATTTACCCGACGCGTAGAGAATCCGAGAAAAACATGTCCAATCTATCACACTCCATTCTTCGACAGTCAAAGCAATTTACTATGCACAACGTTAAACTAGTTTTCCCGCATCAGAATACGCTACCGGGGCTTAATTTCGATATACATCCGGCCAGGATAAATTAATTAAATGTAACTAATTTGTTGCAATTGCATATGGAAATTGGTCCATTTCGTGGATTTCACCGGAATTTGCACTAATTTGATTCTCATTAAATGTCCAATTTACCCTCGTAAACAGGTTATTACGCCAGCATTGCATTATAAATGTTTCCATCATAAAACATCAGCCCCACGTATCATCAAAAGCCTATTAAGTTTTTTCATTTATAAAAGACAGCGTAAGGTCAGGGTTGTTGGAAGATTGAAGACTCTTCTTTTATGAACTTCTATTACGGAAAGTGCCAGATACATATCCAATTACACTTTAATGCCTATTCTTGTAAAAAAATCCGCAGCTCGTGCGTGCTCTTGCAATGTACCTGTAAAATTTTGATACAACCACTCGCAGCATCCGAGCCCTTATGGATAGTTTATTGCGATTTAGTCCCTTCAGGGAAAAATCAAAAGCGCACGAAGAAGGCAGCAAATCGAAACGGAAAATACAATGGGGTTTAACAAAAAACAAAAATAAGAGATAAAAGTTGCGTTGCAGACTGACTGCGGAAAGTTTGTAATAAACCATGAGGTCTAATTTCCGATTTCTAGAAAGAAAGAATCGTCTTTCCTTCCCTCAAGCGTTTTAGCTTGTAGGACAGTATCGCATAATACGCCGAAGTCTTGATATCGCAAGAAAGAAAACAAAAATTGCTCTAAAAGATTTGCTTTTAAACCAAGCTTTGAAAAGAAAATCCATATATGTTACAAACAACAATAACAGACTCAGAAATACTGCATCCTGGGGTTTTCACAACTCAATGTCCATTTAAATGAAGATATTTTTAAGTATGTAATTACTTTGCCACCTAATTCCGCTGACTTTACACTATTGCCTTTGCAGATGTGCTTCCTTGTCTAGAATTTTTTCTTACTGAATCCCCGCTTTCTTTAAGCTGTAAAATTTTATCTCTGATATATTACGTACAATTTTCTTTATACAACCGTATGTTGCTGAATACAGGAACAATTGCAATATTTGTCTCAGACTTTCCAAGCTCACCAGCATTGATAATACCGCAAAATGATAATCTTATTTTAGATTTTTGGGAAATGCTAAACACTTGCTCGCCACCCTTTATTCGCCTGTCATTTGCTCGCGGGCCTGTATGCTCGCCAATTATTTGCCCGCCACGCCGGTTGCTCGCCGGACAGATGCTCGACAAGCAATGTATTCTTGAAATAATATATTATCTGTAGGCATATGTGCTTCTGGTAATTCTCAAAGTCTTACATTCCTCTAAGTCTAAGGGAACGTCAATAGTTAAGACAGACTTGCCTGTTCTTGTATTTAAATTCGTATACCCTCGTATTTATTTATTTGTTCTTAATAAAATTAACTAAAAGTGTATCTCATTTTTATGTTGTATGTATTTTTAAATTATTTTTAAACAACAAATCGTAAAAATTGCTTTACTGGTATAGAAACAGCATTTTAAGTTTCCCAAAAATTGTAATAAACAGTTATCCACTCAGAACACTTCCATGCGCATCAAAAGATGTACTAAACTATTTTACAACCAAAGGTGCTTAGCAAAATGAACTAGTTGTTCTATGTTGGTGCAGTTATACTTAGAACTATAAGAGAGTAAACGGATGGTGAGCAACTGTCTTGGCGAGCATCGTTCCCAGCGAGCAATCAGCATTCGAGCAACCAGTAGCGAGCAAACGGCGGCGAGCATGTGGTGGCGAGCAAATGAACAATGATGTAGTATTATAGTGTCCGCCTACTTGCTCGCGTCTATTTGCCCGTCACCGTTTGCTCGCGGGTCTTTATGTTCGACTACAATTTGCTCGCCGGGCAGATGGTCAACAAGTAATATATTCTTAAAATAAAATTTTATCTATAAGCATTCAGTTTAGGCAGTAGATAATTTTCAAAATTTTTCAATCCCTCTAAAGAATATTGATATTCAAAGCTGGGACTTTTATGTTGTATATATTTTTAAATATTCTTCATTTATATAATTTATATCGCGTGGTTATTTATTGAATAAGAACGATTTTCCTTTTTCATTAATAACAAACATTGTTAAAGCTGTATTACTGATATAGAGCCAGCAATTAAAGTTAAAGTTACCAAAAATTTTAGTAAACAGTTATCCAATACTCTTCCTATACCTGAAGTATATGAAAACAAAAGTATAGTTTCTAATTTCAAAGCAAAATATATGCTAAATTATTTTACCAGCAAACGTCCCTAACAAAAAAGAATTTGTCCTTCTACTTTCATGCAGTTATAGTAATAGTACTGCGAGGAAGCTGGCTGTCGAGCAAAGGGATAGCGAGCAACTGTCCAGGCGAGCGTTTTTGCCAGCGAGCACTTGTAAAATCAGTGGCGAGGAAACGGTGGCGAGCAAGTGGTGGCGAGCAAACGGTGACGAGCAAGTGGGGACAAGCAAATGGCAAAACTGCCGCAAGAACTTTCTAGGAAAGGATTTGTAGCTATTACATAAATTTTTAATGCAATCGTAAGAATCCGGTTCCGTGAAAACTCTGTGGAAATTCACCCAAGTGGTACTTAATCATATGGAAAAACAGCCCACGAATCAATTTCATACCAGCCAGTGCTCTCCATATAACTGAAGAAAATAACATTAAGAAGACTGAGATATATCCTAGATGAGAGTGAGTTAATTTCGCAGCACCAGTTAGGTTTTCGGCAAACATATTTTACACTGAGATTCATAGAAATGTGAACAAAAGGATCTTGAAGAGAAAAAAGTGTGCTCAGTCGTATTCCTTAATGTTAGCCAAGCCTTCGATCGACTTTGGCGTCCTGTGATACTATATAAAATCAAGAAAGCTTTTGCTTTTGCAATACTTTCTTTAACTAGGATTTTTTCTTGAAGACAGATACTTTCAAATTAAGTTTGAAGAAAACACCTACAAAATCTTTGACATAAAAGCAGCCGTACCCTGAATGAGCGTACTGGGCCCCACTTTAAACTAAAATATTTACCGTGGACATCTCTTGTGGAGAAGATATTATGGCATCCACATTCACAAACGGCACAGACCTATTGTCCTCCGACACAGATTCAATTCAAGCAACAGAAAACGTACAAAATTCACTTGCAAATCTGACTCCAAATATAGTAGACGTTAATCAAAACAAGCTTTATTCTACTAAATACCACTGCAGCTTCAGTCAGATTAAATGGCATCCCAATATATTAACCACGAAAAAACATAATTTCAGTAAAAAAATGGAGCTTGAAATCAAAGGAGAAAAGATGTACTGGTTGACAGGGCGTAGATCTCAGTTATCTCTGAGCAATAAGATCCTATAGCACAAAAAAAAGATTCTTGTTGGAATCTATACGATACAGTTCTCGGGATGGACAAAGAGAACTCTTTGTAGGTTGCCAATGCTGAATGGTATATCAGTAAGTAGACCTTGCACAGAGATGTCCAGATTCTGTGGGTCAAAGATGCTATCAGGCAATCCGCCAGCAGGTACTTGGCGAGAATAAGTGATCATCTCAGTGTTATAGAGGTTTTGTTAAATAATGCCAATGCTACCAGGTGATTAAAACAAATAGAGACTAGTGATCAGACGAATCATTAGCTAAAAGGAGAGTGGTATATCAACAGGTAGATTCTGCACAGAGATCTAAAGATTATCTGGGTCAGAGATGCTATCAAGGAATTCGCCAGCAAGTACCTGGAGAGAATAAATGATCATCTCAGTATTCTAGAGGTTGATTTGTTAAATAATTCCATAATGGAGATCATAAGTGATCATCTCAGAGTTGCAGATGTTAATTTGTTAACTATTGCCAATGCTACCAGGTGATTAAAACAAATAGAGACTGGTGATCAGACGAATCATTAGCAAAAAGGAGAGTGGCATATCACCAGGCAGACTCTGCACAGAGATTTCAAGATTCTTTGGGTCAAAGAACCTGCCAGTAGATACCTGGAAATCGTAAGTGAACATCTCATTGTTCTAGATGTTAATTTGCAAAATAATGACAATGCTAGCAGGCGATTAAAACAAATAAAGACTATCGATCTGAATAATAATTAGTTAAAAGGAGAGTGGTATATCAACAGGTAGACTCTGCACAGAGATCTCAAGATTCTCTGGGTCAGGGATGATATCAAGGATTCCGTCAGTATTTACCAAGAGAGAATAAATAGTCATCTCAGTGTCCTAGAGGTTAATTTCTTAAATAATGCCAATGCTACCAGGCGATTAAAACAAATAAAGACTAGTGATCTGACTAATAATTAGTTAAAAGGAGAGTGGTATATCAACAGGTAGACTCTGCACAGAGATCTCAAGATTCTCTGGGTCAGGGATGATATCAAGGATTCCGTCAGTATTTACCAAGAGAGAATAAATAGTCATCTCAGTGTCCTAGAGGTTAATTTCTTAAATAATGCCAATGCTACCAGGCGATTAAAACAAATAAAGACTAGTGACCTGACTAATAATTAGTTAAAAGGAGAGTGGTATATCAACAGGTAGACTCTGCACAGAGATCTCAAGATTCTCTGGGTCAGAGATGATATCAAAGAATCCGCCAGCAGATACCTGGAGAACATAGGTGATCATCTCACTGTTCTAGATGTTAATTTGTAAAATAATGCAAATGATATCAGGCTATTAAAACAAATAAAGACTAGCGATCTGAATAATAATTAGTTAAAAGGAGAGTAGATGCTAACTCCTCACATATCATGTATTAAGTCATACAATTTGCTTGTTAGCCTAGCAGACTAGTTATAAATAGGCAGCAAATAATGTAAAAAATCAGGATCGTTCATAATTATTAATAATTTCAAAAGAAAAAAAAATGACAATTGCGTAGAGTACATCAAAGACCCTAAAATGAGGTATACGTTGGACAAAAATAGGTAGTGCAGAAAAAGGAGGCTCAATTTTAATGTTGAATTCAAATCATATCGCAGCTCTTTGGGAATGTGCTTATTTAATTTATGAATGACAAAGTTGCTTCTAGTTTAAAAATAAATTTGGAGAAGTTTGAAACCTGAAAATACGTTTTCAACAATAAAGTTTCTTTTGAAGCCCGTATTTTGCCTAATATGTTCCTTCTGATTGATGTATCTTTAGGGAACCTGAACTGAGTTATAAAGCAAGCGTTCATATAAATTTCAGGGAAATAAATCCTTACTTTTTTATGGTCTCGAAGTTGAGCGCATTAAAAGCAAACGTAAACAATATTCTTCAGGGGAATTTTGTTTATTGATATTTGGAAACAGGGAAAAGTTTTCCGCAGACATGCCAGAGAAATACAGTTTATTGAAAGTCGAAATGTTTAATAATGCAATGCGGATTCGGGAATTCTTTTTATTCTGAAAGTCATGAGAATTTTAATACTAAGTGCTTCGCTGAAACATCACTATAATAAATCAAGGAAGGGTTACATCTCAAGGTCTAGGAAAATACCGTTTCACTGAGCTTGACACTTCGTAATAATATTTCAAGAATTCGCACGGCCTCCTCGTTTAAATTGTATAGTTAACGAAAGTAGACGCTGAAAGTGCTAAATTATGAATGCCATTTAAGAAGATCTTTCTAGGTAATTTGGGTAGGTACTATACGTATAATTTGAAAATGTACAAAACTGTATATTTTCTGATAGAAATTACTATCGTGAGATTGCATTATGAAATCTTTTGCAATACAGTTCGCTGCCATGAGAATTCAATGTATTCGATATTTATGAAAACTTTTTCAGCTTTTTGATCTTCAATATATATTTTTTTAGTTAGTTAATCATAATTGCAAATTCATACCTTCTATGAACTAAGGTTAAAATAAAATATTTTCTAAGATGATTTCAAAACGGCAAGAATAATTGCAGGATTTAAATAAATTAAAAGGAATTGTCATGAGACGGAGTTCATATCATGTAAACATTTACAACACATTTCACTGTCATGGAACGGTAACCTTAATGTATTGTATTGTAGTTACATTGGATTTACTCGAGCAAACGCATAGTCATATCTCTGAAATCCAGACAGGTTTCATTATTAGATTCAGATCTAGATAAATTCAATAAGATCTACATCCAGATCTAGGTAATGATCACAGATTCTTAAATAATATCTAGATCCCTTATAGATCATTTTAAACTTATCTCTTCTTTTATGATCCGCATTACAGGGCATCGAAAGAGAGTCTAGAACAATAGCTTATCGAATTTTGTTTACTACAGTGTTATTATTCCAAAAATGAGTCTCGTTATATAATTAAAGTAACATACCAACCAGCGTTTTGACATTTTGATACAATTTTGTAAATTTTGTCATTTTAAATAAACGTTAGTTTGATCGCATATCATTACGCCAACGGTTGGGGGACACAAAATGGGAGGAACAGGAATGTTTGCCATGTTTTATAAATAATATAGTATTAGTAGCTTCTGATTCTAATTCAAAATTAAGATATCCAGCAATAACATCACAGTTAATTTAATTCTTCGAAAGGTTATAAATAGATATTCCTGTTCCATCAATTTTAAACATTTCGCTAAATATCGTCTTGTATATTAGTATGAAAGATCAGTTACAACACGATCTAGATATACATAGATACAAGAGCTACGTGTAAAACCACATAAATGCAGATACTAAATCCTTATAGATCTAGATAATATATTCATATGATTGATATAGTTCCTTGTTTACGGAGTCGAATAGGGTGATAAGATGCTCCACAAGTATCTCAGCCTTTCTACTCTAGTTAAACTCTAGTTCATCATATGTGGGGATTAAACACTCTGATAAGATGTTCTGCAAATAGCTCAGTAGTTCTATTTTAGCTCTAGTTCAAAGTTTTTTGTTTATTGTTTTTGGAAACACACTGATAAGATACTCGGAAAATAACTTATCCTTTTAGCTCTATTTTTGCGTTTGATTATTGCTTTTGGAAACACGCTGATAAGATACTCCGCAAATAACTTAACCTTCAGTTTTATTTTTGCGTTTGTTTATTGTTTTTGGAAACACGCTGATAAGATACTTCGAAAATAGCTCAGCTGCTCTATTATAGCTCTAGTTCAGCGTTTTTTGTTATTGGTTTTGAAAACACGCTGATAAGATACTTCGCAAATAACGTAGCCTTTCTGTTTTATTTTTGCGTTTGTTTATTGTTTTTGGAAACACGCTGATAAGATACTCTGGAAACAACTTAGCCCTCAGTTTTATTTTTGCGTTTGTTTATTGTTTTTGAAAACACGCTGATAAGATATTTCGCAAATAGCTCAGCTGCTCTATTATAGCTCTAGTTCAGCGTTTTTGATATTGGTTTTGAAAACACGCTGATAAGATACTGCGCAAATAGCTCAGCTGCTCTATTATAGCTCTAGTTCAGCGTTTTTTTGTTATTATTTTTGGAAACACGCTGATAAGAATCTCCCCAAATAACGTAGCCTTTCTGTTTTATTTTTGCGTTTGTTTATTGTTTTTGGAAACACGTTGATAAGATACTTCGCAAATAGCTCAGCTGCTCTATTTTAGCTCTAGTTGTACGTTTTTTGTTTACTGATATTGGAAACACGTTGATAAGAAACTCCGCAAATATCTTAGCCTTGTAGCTCAATTTTTGCGTTTGTTTATTGGTTTTGGAAACACGCTGATAAGGTACTTCGCAAATAGCTCAGCTACTCTATTATAGCTCTAGTTCAGCGTTTTTTGTTATTGGTTTTGGAAACACGCTGATAAGATACTTCGCAAATAGCTCAGCTGCTCTATTACAGCTCTAGTTCAGCGTTTTTTTGTTATTATTTTTGGAAACACGCTGATAAGAATCTCCCCAAATAACGTAGCCTTTCTGTTTTATTTTTGCGTTTGTTTATTGTTTTTGGAAACACGTTGATAAGATACTTCGCAAATAGCTCAGCTGCTCTATTTTAGCTCTAGTTGTACGTTTTTTGTTTACTGATATTGGAAACACGTTGATAAGAAACTCCGCAAATATCTTAGCCTTGTAGCTCAATTTTTGCGTTTGTTTATTGGTTTTGGAAACACGCTGATAAGGTACTTCGCAAATAGCTCAGCTACTCTATTATAGCTCTAGTTCAGCGTTTTTTGTTATTGGTTTTGGAAACACGCTGATAAGATACTTCGCAAATAGCTCAGCTGCTCTATTACAGCTCTAGTTCAGCGTTTTTTTGTTATTATTTTTGGAAACACGCTGATAAGAATCTCCCCAAATAACGTAGCCTTTCTGTTTTATTTTTGCGTTTGTTTATTGTTTTTGGAAACACGTTGATAAGATACTTCGCAAATAGCTCAGCTGCTCTATTTTAACTCTAGTTCAACGTTTTTTGTTATTGGTTTTGGAAACACACTGATAAGAATCTCCCTAAATAACATAGCCTTTCTGTTTTATTTTTGCGTTTGTTTATTTTTGTTGGAAACATGCTGATAAGATACTCCGGAAATAACTTAGCCGTTCAGTTTTATTTTGCGTTTGTTTATTGTTTTCGGAAACACGCTGATATCTTACTTTGGAAATAGCTCAGCTGCTCTATTTTAGCTCTAGTTGTACGTTTTTTGTTTATTGATATTGGAAACACGTTGATAAGAAACTCCGCAAATATCTTAGCCTTTTAGCTCAATTTTTGCGTTTGTTTATTGTTTTTGGAATCACGCTGATAAGAAACTTCGCAAATAGCTTAGCTGCTCTATTTTACCTCTAGTTCAATGTTTTTGGTTTATTGTTTTTGGAAACACGCTGATAAGATACTCCGCAAATAACTTAGCCTTGAGTTTTATTTTTGCGTTTGTTCATTGTTTTTGGAAACACGCCGATAAGATGCTTCGCAAATAGCTCAGACTCACTGCTCTATTTTAGTTCTAGTTCTGCGAATATGCTGAAAATATGCTTAGCCATTCTGCTCTTTTTTTAACTGTATTTCATTGTTTTTGGGAGGTCGATAAGATACTTCGTAAATAGATCACCCTTTCTGGTTTACTCTTTGCGTTAGTTTATTTAGTTTGGAAGACAGAACACGCTGATAACATACTGCGCAAATAGCAAAGCCTTTCTCTGTGCTTGTTTGCGCTAGTTTATTGCTACACACTGATAAGTTGGAAGGTCCTACGGTTGGTTTAGTTTTGCGAATTGCAGGTTATGTTGTTTAATTTGTTTGCGTTTTAAGAGGATTGATGGTAAAGTATTCGTATCTGGTGAGGTGGCTCACGTAATATGTGAATGTCTTCTCGGTTATAATATGATTGCCATGCTAAATCGCTATTGCTCTTCTCCTCAGCCACTCATTTTTATATTCCAAGCAAATATCGTTGAGATGTATTTGATATACGTTTGAGAGTTTGCTATTTAAATATGGAAATAATTTTAAAAAGTTGAAAAGTTCAGCATTTCAAAAAGTGAGGTGAGCTAAAGGAGAAACCACATAAAATCAACGCCAAGGTTTAAAGTTAATCGTACAGATAAAGTGGTAGCGTTCTGTAAATTTTGCCAGGGGGAATAAATCTCTAACCTACCCTCACCGACCAGTACAAGCATCGTTGAGCACCGTCCTGTTGATATAACGACCTAACAGCCCTTACTTTAAACCCTTGACATCACAACAACCGCAGCATCGATCGCAGCAGCGCCTGCAGTTTTAGTTTTACCGCATCTGCCATCATCAGGAAGTAGTGGGCCAGATACAATCAATTAGCCCTGCAGTTCACTATTGCAACATCAACTTAAACTAACAGGTAATGAGCGGCGTAAGTTTAGGTAGATGCCAGCTCAGTGTATGTGATAAATTAGTTACAGACAGGCGGCTGTAAATTTCAGAGTTGTTTCAGGTGTATTTTCCGAGGAATTTAAACGCGCTGTGCTCCCGAGTCGCATTATTTATTTAAGTTTGTTCTATGGAGCTTTGGTGTTCGTATCGTTTTTGCAGTTGGTAAACTGGAAAACTCGGTTAGTCTACATGAAGTGAATGCAAGGAAATTTAAGTGAGAAATTTTAAGAAGAATTGCTTTAGGTTATTTACAGTTTCAACATGTTGAACCCAGGGAGGTACAGTACGTTCCAGCCAAATTTGGACCGTGTAATAACTTTCGCGTTTTAAAAAGATGCAGTTGTAGATATTACTAAGTATTATTCAATTAAATTCGGCATTGAATGAGGAAAATAAAAGGCTTGCCTAAAACTGTATCTCTTAAAATACGTATATTGTGAAGACGGATAGCTTCCAACTTGTATAATTATAAAACTTTCTATATTCTGCATATCAATTAATATTTAGCTCAGGAGACCTAGCTGGCCAACTAATATTTAAGTTTTTCGCATTGCATTTGTTAGAAGTGCTTGTAAAAGGACAGTTAATTGAACATTCAACCCAGATAAGCCGATTAAGCTTTTCTCTTAGTACTTAGCTACGGACGTTTATCTAGTCACATAATCATGTTTTTCCAATATATCTATTAAAATACCAAACATATTTTTTAGAAAAGGAGTTATAAAGTTAGCCGTTTGTGACTGTAACATTCAAAAAGCTTGTAAACTGTTTTTCTTTCACTTCTCAGGAGATCTAGCTGGCCATACATGGACTATGTTTATTTGGAAATACCTCTGAACCTGCATTTCTTCAAATAAATAATGGAATTCTTACGTACGTATAGCTTGTACTTTTAAGAAAGATTTTTAATTTGTCATTTCTTTCAGTCTGAAGTCAGGCGACTTAGACTGCCATACAACGATTCCATGTGCTTCCGTTTATTTGCCTGGAACTATTGTAATATTAAGACGGACAGTTACTTTCAAAAAAAAATATGTCATTTCTGTCCGTACTTGCTTCGGGAGACGTAGCTGTCCACATGAGTTCATTTGCTTGAAAACAATTCCTAACGCGTGTGTATCTAAATCGGCAAAATATATTTTAATAATAATAATAATAATAAAACTTCTAAATTAAATACTTTGTTTAATTCTTACGTCAGGAAACCTAGCTGGGTGCACAACAATAATGTTTATTTGGAATAACATTCCGTGTACATTAATAGAAATAGCTAAGATTAATGTTGATCATTACGCTGGTAAAACTTCACTAATCGGAAAAATCCTAAAATAGTATTTTTTTAATTACTTAAAACAGGAAATTTATTTAAGAAGACCTACACGGTGACACGGTGATTTTTGATTTATAGGCTATACGGTAATTATGTTTACACGGAACACCCTATATCCTAATAAAACTTCTGCATTAGACACTGATAATGCCCCACAGATAGGTACTGCTACAGAGGACCTACAGTACAACGCGAAATGCAAACTTCTACAGAAAATTTAGGTATTTAGATCTTACGGTTGCCAAAGCCAGATTCAGGTATTGTGTGGTGGGTTGCCGCATATGATTTTAAACTGCTGCAATGTTAGCTCAGGAGATTTGGCTGGGGACACAATGTTTCCGCTTTATCTAATTGACTGGCTTATTAAATATAAATAATTATTAAATATTTTCACACTAGTATGGCTTGATATCTTACAATTAGGTATATAAAGTTGGAAGTTTTAAATATTTATATCAATACGTGACTCGGGACTCAGTTGACCACACACGAGCTCTAGTTTGACATTTATAAAAATATCTAAAGTTGTAATTCTTAAAAAGGAGAGTTTATAAGGTTGTGAAGTTATAGGATAAGCATCCCAGCATACCGGATACTTTGAACTTTGGAGTTTAATCCGAAGACGACATTTTTAAAAAATTCACTAGCTTCCGCAATGAATAGGATCCTCCGTTAGAAATAAGTAAATAAATAAGTGCAAGGCGACGTGGTACACGAGGTACATTTTATTAACGAGGATGCAGATTTAAAAACGAGGAAATTATTTATACGTTTTTAAAAACAGCAAAGCAAACTTAAATTTAATCAGGACGCTCACGACGGTATCTACTAAATCCTCGAAATTTGATTTCAGAATTGAAAAAGCTAGATGCAAAGTAACGAGAGCTGCTGTGGTTTATCCTTTTATTTTCTAACTTGACGATGTAAGGCGGAAGTTGTGCCGGTGTTCTAATTTATATCTCCCGCAATAAGCAAGTTTGCCAAGACGGAAATTAAGTGTAAGTGCACCTCTAAAATTTTCAGGGTTACATGGAAACTTCAGTCTAGAGTTTCAGATAGCAATTGACAGACGTTAGTCAGCACGATAGTCATTCAACATATGTTTCACTATACACGTTGTTTGCGAGAAACGGAATAGGTGCTTTCATTCGGCTGACTGCCTTTTTGTTTATTAATTTTAAAAAGCTAATATTTGTGTTTCCATACATTTTCTGAAAAACTATGGAAACGATTCTAAGATGACCTAACATTCAACATATGTTTCACTCTACACGTTGTTTGCGAAAAGCGGAATAGGTGCATTCATTCGACTGACTGCCTTTTTGTTTATTAATTTTAGAAAGCTGATATTTATGTTTCCATACATTTATTGGAAAATAATGAAAACAATTCTAAGATGACCTACCATTCAACATATTTTTGTTGGACTATACTTGTGGGCTACATCCTACACGTTGTTTGCGAGAAGCGGAATGGGTGCTTTCATTCGGCTGACTGCCTTTTTGTTTATTAATTTTCGGATGATGATATTTGTCTTTCCATGCATTTTCTGGAAAATTATGAAAACTATTCTAGGATTTCCTAACATTCAACATATTTTTATTGGACTACACTAGTGGGCTGCCGGTCTCGGTGGTCTAATGGTTAGCGCATTTGCCTTTAGATCCAAGCGACACGGGGAGGAACTTGGCCGAGGTCGGTGAGATTTTTCTAGAGGGGAAAAATCTGAAAATGCGCCTTCTGTCGGATAAGAAGTAAAGCCGTAGGTCCCGTGTCACTGCATGTTTGAAAAACCGCGTCCTAGATCTCGTTCTTTCAAATCAACAATCAACAACACTAGTGGGCTACGTCCTACACATGTTATTTATGAGAAGCAGAATAGGTGCTTTCATTCGGATGACTGCCTTTGTGTTTATTAGTTTTAGGAAGATGATATATTTGTTTCGGTGTATTTTATGGATAATTATGAAAATATTTCTACAATGACCTAACGTTCAACATATTTTTGTAGGTTACGCCCTACACTTATTGTTTGCGAGAAGCGGAATAGGTACTTTTATGCGGCTGACTGGCTTTGTGTAGAATTTTAGAAAGCTGCTATATTTGTTCCGGTAAATTTTCCGGAAAACTATAAACACAGGTCTAGAATGGCATAACATTCGCAGTATTCTTGTTGGTGAAAGTAACATAAAAAGCGGTTCTCTTTTGATTTCAAAATATAGTTCAATAGTGCAAATCAGTATTGATTCTCTTCATGGAACTCTGGAATAACGTAAATGTTTATTGTTTTGCAGTAGCAACCCAATCTAGCAAATGTGACAACAATGACATGTTTTGTCATGTTTTATGGCTGCTTAAGCTGTCCAAACTACACAACTATACAGTGTAAATCTAATATTCTTTTTCGCATAAAAAACTGTGTCTGTTAGATGGATACCAACATATTTACGAATATATAACTTATTTAATGGATGCGTAAAGGTATCGGTTCTACCAGACAGATGTATGCGGCAACGAAAAAGTTGAGGCAGTTGGATGATCTACGAAATTATCATACAGATAGAAAAACTTTCAATGCCAAATAATATTAGAAAACCACCACTAGTTTAAAAATATTAAGCTGTGGTTTTACTGATTTACGATTTTTATTGAAAAACTGATGTTTACCATTGTGTTTCCTCAAAACATACTACACGCAATCTACGAGTAGCCAAAAAAGAAAAACTAAAGTTAATCATCTAGTGAACAATTTAGTTCGAAAATCTATTTTTAAGGTTTCTTTTTTAAGACCGCGGAACAAATATAATTATATATTCAAGAGATAGTTTACAGAGCTAAGAAACAACGTTGGCCTTATTTTAAATTAAAGTTGTATTATACAATATTATAGTCAAGGCTCGGATTTTATGCAAAATGCATATTCTAAAGTATCGATATGCCAACGAAATGCTTTTGTATCTATCTGTGTCTAGTGAAATGCATGTAAATGACACCATTTTAATTTTGCATATTTTGCATATTTTAGTGTTTTGCTCCATACATTTGCATTAAATGCATATTGAAGCATTTTTCTTCACTAAATTCTCAAAATTTAAAATTTTTGTGTTGCTTCGACTAAACCACTGCTGGATTTTAGGAATTTCCAAGAATTAGTGTTTACCTGTTTATGAAAATTTAACCAGGAAAACCTAGCTAATTAAACCCAGCTTAGTGACCAGCTGACCAGTTAAAAGGTTCTAAGAAATACCTAGGTAAACAAAGCGGATGTTGTCAGGGGGAATCGGTCGATTTACCACATATTTAATGGGTGGTGCATTTCATATGAAACGAAATGTATATTATCTGACAAAAGGCAGTCGTTTCTTTTGGGTTCTTTTGGGAAACATATTATAATTAATAGTTAGAACTGTATCAAACATAAAGAATAAATACCTACGTCTATAGCAATAATTCTATAATTATTATTTTATTTAATATTATTTTTAATTTTACGTAATTTTAAGTATTAGTTTAATATTGTATTTTTCTGGGCTTGTTGTTGTAGATAAATATTATAGTAAATAATAATAAAATGAATTTTAATGATTTGCAACTTTTACTTTTTAATTTTGCATATAATGCTGCATATTTTGCATATAATACGGCATATTTTACATAAATAAGTGCATATTTAACCAATTTTGAGTGCATATATATGCGCATATTTTGTAACTTTAGCGTGCATATAAATCCAAGCCTTGGATATCACGATAACTACTAAAGCAATATGCACACAGTAACACTGGACACACTTCAGAGTACTGAGAAAGTTTTGATTTTGTTTTCTTCATTTTATTACACATATACCTACTAATGAGCAAATAAGTCATTAAGTAGGATAACTATAAAAGTTAAGCGGGCTTATAGATAAGGGTAATGGTTGGAAACGTCAGTGAGGATTTAGAAAGCTATAGCAACCCTTCCTTGTTTAATAGAAGCATGGTGGGTTGTATACCTAACATCGAATTTCCAATTTTACAAAGCGCTGGACTAGCCTTAA
>JABXWE010017465.1:0-44038 GCA_014611495.1 Limonius californicus
GGTCTGACGAATAGGGTGACTGACGGACCTGTGGAATACGGTGCTTAGCAAGAAACTGCCGCACAAGTTGCGATGTGTGGGCATGGGGCATTGTCATGATGCAATTGCCACTCGCCATTCTCATGCAAGTCCGGCCTTTTCCGGCGAATTGTGACCTTCAAACGTTGGCAGTAATACTCCTTGTTGATTGCCTGGCCCGATGGAGCGTATTCATGATGCAGAATTCCCTTGAAATCGGAAAAAACAGCCAGCATCGTCTTAATATTGCTGTGGCGTTGTCGTGCTTTTTTAGGTCTGGGAGACTTTGGGGTCTTCCACTGTGCAGATTGGGCCTTAGTTTCGGGATCATACCCATAAACCCACGTTTCGTCGCCAGTTACGATTGTTTTTACAAAGTTTTCGTCGTTTTTGACGCACTCAAGCAACTCAGTGGCAGCTGAAACACGAGCATGTTTTTGCTCAACTGTGAGGAGTTTTGATACAAATTTGGCTGAGACGCGTCTCATATCCAAATCGTTCGTAAGAATTGATTGAACTGAACCGAAACTAATGTACAGCTCAGAAGATAACTCACGAACAGTGATTCGGCGATTTTCCCGCACAGCTTTAACGTTTTTTTCACTTTTGCTGGTTGTAGGTCTTCCAGAACGCGGACCACTCTCAGCACTTTTGCGACCATTTTTAAAGCGTTTATTGGGAATTTACACTACCGATGGTGGCGCCACTCTCGACTGCAATATGGCCGCTGACAGAGGGTAACAATTGCCGTTTGCGTGAGGCCATGAGGGAGTGCTGACTAATTGTTATTTTTGAGTTGTGTTATTAGGCCTTTGTGACAATAAAAAACAGTTTTTTTCAAAACTACTTTGGAAGTATACTTTTTTCAACTAGGTAAGCACTCAATTTTCTAAATAACTAATAACAATACCAAAATTGTAACCTTACATTTGTGTTTTATTTTAGGTAGGACCTTCCTCCGTATTTTTTATTAAAATGAGTCTGCTAAAGAGGGGTAGTCACATTAACTGTTGTGTGTATGGTTGCCACACAACAAAAGGAAGAGATAAACATTTGAGTTTTCATACCTTCCCAAAGGAGAATACTAGTTATGTTTGTGTAACTAATAAGATCGGCATCCAGGAGAAGATTGATAGAAAGAAGGCTTGGGAAATTAAATTATTAATGGGGAAACCAAGATGCATGGAAACCAAACTCCACCCCCTTTGTATGGTGATGTCACTTGAGTTTGATATGGGCCTAACGAAATGTTGGCCGCTAGATGGCAGCAGCGTCGCTCGAGTACCTTAAAACGTCAAATTTAATTTTCGCGCCTTAAATTATTACGGTTTGGTTAATATTTAACTAAAAGTATCATTTCATTTTCTGAATTAACTTAGTTAGCGAGTTAATATATATGTTCAGTTAATTATTTAAGTTACTCTGTTGTTGTATTAGTAATATATTATAATAAAGCAACGTTTATTATGCGGAAATAAGCAAAACTTATTTAGTGTTCCAAAAGTAACTAAATATATTTTTACTTAAAACAATCTTTGTCTTTTATTACACAAAATACAAAGATGTACTTAAATTAGAAGACAGTGCAGCAACACCATAGTTTTGTTGTAGACTCAATTTACTGAGTCATGTTTTAGATTCAAATAATCAACATGCTCTTCACTTAAATTCGAATAGAGTATATTTCCATAATATAAAATGAATCATATTATATTTATACAGACGTAAAACTGTAGGGGGTATCTACTAGGATTACGTGTGCAGTAAGGAAATCAGTGCCATTGCCATGCTGTCTTTTGGGTTATCATTGAAATCAAACAAATGTTTTAATTTCGCATGTATGCAGTTTCTGGGCACCTTTTTTAGTGACAATCCTAATTATGAAGCTAGCTATACAAATTCTAAATTCCTTCTTTCTAATTTACAGAACTTTGCCTAGTTTTCTCGTTCATGAAGTAATAGTGGAATATAGAGTAAAAGACATTAATATTTTTTTAAATTTTTTATTTCGATCAATTCTTTTCCAGGAAATGTTAAAAAATAAAAAACCGACAATGGCATCATATATATATACAGCAATAACACTGATTTCCCTTTAGTAGTCAAAGCGTACATCCTGTATGCAAAGTTGGACAATTTTTAAAAAGACATACCCTCTTTGTAGTTAGTTAATAAAACAAACATTTTAGATACTCGACGATTTTATTACATAGTTAAATTTATGGGAACAGTGTGCTGACATTAATTATTATCTAAGTAAATCTATGTCAGGAGGACTCTTGGCTATTATACATGCTACAATAGACAATAGTTCAAATATTTAATTACAGAATTAGGATATAAATATGTATTTAATGACAGCTCGTATAAACCAAGATCCACTTGAAGTTCGTATAATATTCATATTTAGAATAAATTGCACCTATGTAATTTGAAAACGAATTAATCTGGCTTAAAATACAAACTGCTACACAACGAAATAATAGTATAAATATTCTAAATTTGTACCCTACGCAAAATTTACTCTTTAAGTTTTGTTGGTGTAATCGGCCCGAAAATAGATAAAAAAATACCTAGGTATTATACAGCAACATTAAAATACATATTAATACTTTTAGCACTTCTCTGGATTAATTAGAGTAGCTTCTGGTGATAGTTGTCACCCCGAATCTTATCAAGTAGCTCAGACTTTTAAACGGATGTTCTTGTATTTCTTAATAAAGCCACCTAGGGGCAGTAATATTACAGGTGGTAACATGTTAAAATCTCTGGTGAAATCCAAAGACATTCTCAAAACATCTGATGCCTCTCTAAAATACGAATACTTGAAAAAACTTGTAGATGGTGACATACATGCTGTGATTAAAGAATTGCCATTTGCTGACAACGAAGAAGCATTTGTATATGTTTCTGTTTCTGGTTATATTGCCCGGCGATATAAAACAAAAATGTTCTGTCCTGAATACTTTCGTACACTCTTGGCTACTGGATATGACAATTATGCCGACTTCATTCAAGTAAAGCCAAGAAATTCTTTAAAAGTTTCATCTACGATGCTAACAATATTAAAAAATATTGAAATTATTATACAAGATATTGTTACAACAGATCTGAAACGAAATCCACTGTTAGCAGGGTATGTATTAGGATGTGAAAATCATAAGAAACATGTAATTAAACAAGTAATTTTTGACTTTCGGAAGATGAGTTGCATTCTGTTGCAAAGAAGAGTCTCGGAAAAGGCTTGCAGAAAAATCAAAACGGCAAGAGTGTGCTAAATTGTCCAACCTGGTTTAGTACTCAAGTGTTTGCTATAGAAGCCCTTGGCTTTATTTTTAAATTTTATATAATCACTGTAATGTTAACTAGGTTTAATAGATCTCTAAAGAAATTTCTTGAATATAATCGGAATTTTCAGTGGAATATTTATCTACTTTTCAGTGTCTCTTAGATCTCATCTTTTTATTCACTAGCAATTCTAGTGCCCGGCACTCCTGCAAGATTATACCGTGGGTCTCTTTCTTCCTCCTTTGCGTTATTCTGTTGATGTGTGTTTCAATCTTATTGGCAAGATAACTTACAAGATGCATACATTATCCTGACTAGGTTTTCTGCAGTTTCCTAGCCTGTACAGGTGAATGCAAGGGGTAAATAATTACAAGTCAATCTGCAGCCGAAGTTTAACTTTTCTTCAATAAACATATTCAATTTGTACCGTGTTTTATATATCAGTTTCAGCTACTTAAATTGCAAACTGGTACTAGGGTGTATTGTTTAATTAGTTTATGAAAATGTTACGTACTTGTTCATTACCCTTTGATAATATAACTCGTAAACTTTGAATCACTTACTTAAATTAGTTATTTCCTAATTATGTAAATAATTGAATTTTAGATACACAACGGTTCAACACAGATTTATTTAATAGACAACACAATCAAACGCAGAGGTTATGAAGAAATTTAACTTAATTTAGACATTGCTTCTTCCTTTTTCTACTTTTAAGCGGTATTTTGTACATTCGAATTGTCATAAATTTTGACGTAGCTGTCAAATTTGAGGTACCTTAGCGATCCTGCTGCCATCTAGCGGTCAACATTTTTGCGTCCCCCGGTCAACAATGTAAATATTAGGAAGTGACAACACCATACAAAGGGGGTGGAGTTTGGTTTCCATGCATCTTGGTTCTACGTATTGAAGAGTCTGAACAATATCCATAGATGTCGCTTATTAAGTAAATTTTCATTAATTTGTACTAATTGTTACGGTTTGTAAGGAATAATGAGAAACTATTTAAAAAATTACGCTTAACTAAATAATTTTTAAATAGTGTTTGATTGATATTTATGTAGTTGTATGTAATACAATCGTATGTTCGGATAGCTTTTTTATTTTGTACCTACAATAGTTAAAGAATAAAGATTTATTCGGATACCCATATAAGATTATAAAAATGTCATTAAGCAACTTAAGAAACTTAAGCAACCCAACAATCACTATCGGCTAAAAGAAATTCTGGTATTTCGCAACTGATATTTGATATCACGGAAATTACCGTCTAAACACATTTGTGCTAAACGGCAGAAGCTAGAAACATTCTCACTTCATATGTAGGTATATCAATATTTTCACGCCTTGGCGAATAAATAAAATTTCAAAATTTTTGATAGTAAATATAATCCTGTTTTTTGAAAGTCTGGCTCTTTAGCATGGTGGACTAAGTTATTCAGATGGTAAAATTTGATTAATCACATATTCAACTTGTTTAGCGTCGTTATAATTTTGTTACTATTAAGGAAAATTACATTAAAAATTTTCTAAAATGTATTCAAACTGACAACACCTCTTATAGGAATACAATTATCCAAATATATTGACCCTCCTCATCTATGGATGACAGGTTAATCTGATAATCGCGTATTGTGGGCGTTTAATATTTGTGCATTGAACTGAGCACCAGATAAGGTGAACGGAAGTATATGTTATTTATTGATTTCAATTTCATGTTCAGCTAACTGGCCCAGGAATTAACTAGGTACATTTGCATGTCTGTGAAGATTGCTATTCTATGAGAATGGTATGTATTTCCATATGGTGTGTTTTTTTAAATTTGACATCAAATCGGCGCTGAAATGTTCATCGTGGACATACATATGACAACATGTACCCAATCCTACTTTTATAAACAGATTTGACAAAGAAATCATTCTAACATAAACATTTAAAAATAGCTTCAGTAAACAATACATTTCCATCAAATGATAATAACTTGATTGTAATTAATTGAAATGAAAAAACAATTTTGAAAAAATGATCGAAATATTTATCGCTTTCACCCAGGCACGCTCGAACTCTTCGCACAATTTCATTGCTGACATTTATTAATATATACGAATGCGTATTGATTTCATAATTTGTCCAAAATTCTGTGCGGCATTTCATTCAGGTCATGTATTGGCTGCTGGAAAATGAAGTTCTTTAAATACGGCCTAAGAAAGACATCGTATAGCGTGAGGTCGCAGGATCTGGTAGGATAAGGTATTGCTGTGTTTCGACTAATAACCCACCTGTCAAAAAATTCTTGTGCCTTATTTAAGGTATCATGTGTATCATTGCGAATATTTAGGAACACTGACAATATTCGACACGCTGAGGATATTCAGCTTCGTGTAATTGTTGTATAGACTGCAAACGGCACGGATACAAGTGGATATATTTCTTTAATATTTTATGAGAGGTGCTAACTGACAACTGAACTTCTTGGGACAAATGGCTTACAGATATTCGAGGGGCATCTGTCATAATCTTCCTTACATTTTCAATTATTTCTGCGGTTCTTCTCGTAGGCTGACCGCTGCCTTTGCGTGAAATGGATTCAGTTTCACGAAAAACTTTGCTGTGTTTCGACTAATAATCCAACTGTCAAAAAATTCTTGTGCCTTATTTAAGGTATCATGTGTATCATTGAGAATATTTAGGAACACTGACAATATTCGACACGCTGAGGATATTCAGCTTCGTGTAATTGTTGTATAGACTGCAAACGGCACGGATACAAGTGGATATATTTCTTTAATATTTTATGACAGGTGCTAACTGACAACTGAACTTGTTGGGACAAATGGCTTACAGATATTCGAGGGGCATCTGTCATAATCTTCCTTACATTTTCAATTATTTCTGCCGTTCTTCTCGTAGGCTGACCGCTGCCTTTGCGTGAAATGGATTCAGTTTCACGAAAAACTTCAACGCAGTGATTCAAGGAATAACGAAAAGTTTTATAAGGCAACACAAGGTTTGGAAATTACTGGCGAAACTCAAACAAACATGAATTGAGTATTGCCATATTCCATCAACTCGACGGCCATTACGAAAATAGGATTCATTTATAAAAATTTTATATTGCTGTACCAAAACCATTTTATTTGAAGAGGTTATGTTACCAAATACAAACAACCGATAGGTAGAGATTACAGACAGTGAAATTGATGTTCTGTGAAGAAAGATTCCGTTTTAGTTAAAAATATAAAAACATAAACTGTACAATACTTACGTATTTCACTAACGGAATATACAATTTAGTCTTGAAAAAGACTGATTTTTCAAACTGCAGGCTAAAATCCACAAATATCTAAGAAATCCAAGTAAACAACCACAAACGGTACACACCCTGAAAGTGAGGTTGGGTTGAAACAGCTGATGTGTGGTACTTTTACAATGACTTTGACGTCAAATTAAAAATAAACACACAATATAAAGAGTTACATTGTCAGGGGCTGGGATGGCTCAGTGGTAAGCGAGTCTGGTTTTGGACGTAATAGTCCAAATACTTCCCTGTTCGAATCACTTCAGGGTCAAAAATTTGTTTAATTCCCTGGGTGGTTGGTACTGGGTCCCGGTCTCCATTTGTCATTGGGGGTCAAATTAATTGCACTCTTCGTGCACTGTTCGTGTTATTAGAGGAATAACAAGACTATACACTAAAACACTCATACACCAGGCATGCTAAGCATGGTTGCGCACCAACATGGTGGAGTCGGGCCCTGTTGTGCATAGCACAAACTAGCTTACGACCTTTTACAAAACGAAACTCAAACCTATGGAAAAATTTTATATATTAATAATAATAATAAGCAATTTCAACAAGTATTTATTTTTATTTTAGCTTTAACGTATTTCGACAATTAACAAAATATGGAAAAGCTGTTTCTATTAATTACTAAACATACTAATGCTACCACTTTATAATAGGTACCTACTGCCTGCAATACACTCAACTGAGCTAAATTTTTATGTTAATAATAATCTTCTCGGATTTGCCGCAAATTTGTCCATAACTATAACCATCTCACGGTTTTCTTCTTCAAAATTCCGATGCACGCTCATCAGGCATAATCCTGTCAGCCATTCCTCTCCCATAGTGCTCCTAAACCAGGTCTTTAATCTTCGAAGCGTACTGAAGGATCGTTCTACGGTCGCCGTAGTGCATGGAATAGTGCTCAAAATTGAGAGTACTTTTCTCATGGCGGGGAAAATATATTGGTTTCGTTAAACAGGTCAACAACTTCTATATCCCTTATGTCCAGTTCTCCGGTAACATCATCCAACTCATACAAATCTGTCTGTGCGGCGGGGCGAGATGCGAATTCGGTTTGCGAATTTTCTGCTAGGGGGGGATGCAGCTGCATCTTTGCTTTATAACACATGTATTCAGCAAGTTAATTACAAATAATTACCGTCACAGTTAAGGCACCTATCCCATTGTGTTACTAACCGACGTATACCTTGCTCATAGCATTCTTGTGGCTGCTGAGTACTGATTGAAGAAGTCTTCCACAGCTATCTGTACTTCTGCGTCAGACTCAAAATGCCGACCTTTCAACGCCTTTTTTAGGGGTTCAAAAATATGGAAGTCGCAAGGTGATAGATCCGAGCTATAGGGTGGATGCTTAAAAATCCTCCATTTCTTTCGTTGAAGATTTTCTTTTACCACATTAGCAACATGAGGCCTAGCATTGTCGTGCAGGAAAATGTCCCGACGCGTAAATTTTTCTGGACATTTCTTATTGCTTGATGAAGCTTGTTCAAAATTTCATTGTACAGATATGCATTGACATTTACTCCAGGTTCCTTAAACTCTATCAACAAGGGTCCTTTATGGTCGAAAAACAATGTTAACTTTATCTTACCTGCAGAAGGTTGTTCTTTAAACTTCTTAGGTGGTGGTGAACTTAAATGTTTCCACTGCATCGACAATAACTTACTGAGTGGCTCGTAGTAATGGCACTAAGTTTCATCAACAGCAACTATTGACAGAAGAAGTCATCACCATTTTGCCTATAGTTTGTGAGGTGTTGTAGAGATAAGCCAATTCGCAAGCATTTTTGTTCATTAGACAAGAGACGAGGAATCCATTGCGAACAAACTTTGCTGTAGCCCAGATTACGAACAATGCTATGGACAGAGCCTACACTCGCACCAAAAATTTCTGAAATGTCTCTAACTGAAATTCGACGATTTTTTCTAATAAGGCCTTCCACATATGCCATATTGTTTTATGTTAATGCAGTACACCGTGCACTTGGTCGCGGCTCATCCATAGTCCCCTCTTTTCCATTTTTAAGTTATCGGCATCATTCCTTCACAGTTGGGTATGCAATACATGGATTTCCATACACTGCTTGCATTCGCATATGAATCTGCACTGGTTGTATATAAACATTGTAGGATCGCATGCTGATCAAACTTCAACGAATTTTCAACAACAAACGCCATTTCAAAATCGAAGTTTAAAAAGTCAGAATCAAATTGAAACCCCAGAAACTTATTAATATGTTGCTTACAAACACTACTAACATTAACAAACGTCATTTGAATTATTGCATTTGTTTTCAAGGCTAAGTTGATCAAAGATGGGTTTTAGTTGAACAAGCCTCGCTTTATTGTGGATAGTGTTGTGTATTGATAGTTGCCTATTAAAAATAATCGACGGGCTTTTCAGATATTCGTCGAGGCTTCCTAAAAGCCTTATACAGGATAAAATTGAATCTTTCAAAATATTTGTTACTAGTTAATTAATTGTGATTATGAACCCTGTTATAAAGATAATAAGAAAAGCAATATCGGAAATCCATCTTACGGTATTTTAAGTTATGAATGTAACTTTTTGGGAATCCTTTTTTTACCTAAAAATTGTTACAACTAAACTACGTTTTTGGTAGGTTTGAAATTTTTTTTTTAGTAATATTGTTAGTACTTACAAGGCGATTTTTAAACCAGATAAAATGTAAATGACGTGGTGGGTAATTACTTTTGTAGCTAATTTAGTTCATCTTTAAACTCGAGAAATGAATGACTAATTTCTAAAAATTTTCAAAGGACGTCACAAAAATCGCGGAAAAACTTAATGCTATTGGTAATTATGTTAGAAACATTTTTGTATTGAATGTTTCAAAAAAAACTGTATGTTTAGCAGTTTAGGTTTGAATATTAATTTAAATGAATTCTAATTTTACAAATTTCGATAATGTGTTCATTACTTTTCTGCCAAATTTAGTGAATTCCAAGACCTTAAACTTCTTTAAATGTCTTAATTGGAATTTTTAAAAGTTAATACAGGAGGCTACTAAGAAATTGCTTTTAAAGGTGTATTTTAGAAGATTTGTACATACTTTACACTTAATTTTTTTTTTATGGTACGTTAAATATTTTTATATTCTACCTAATAAAGTTATGATACATTTTCCTAGTGTTGTCTAACTAGCTGTTTTTGAATAACTCTTGCCCAACCACATCCCAATGCACATCTGCATTAAAAACACCTGTTTAGAATTTAAAAGTAGCTTTCCTACCATATCATTTTTAATTAAGTCTGTATACATCCTAAACTGCTATTAAATCATCAACCCATTTTCTATAGCAGTCGTTCGCGGCATTTGGTGGAGGAGCAATTTTCGAAATAGAGATTATTCAACAATTTTTCAATATTCTAATTTTGCGTTAAATAACAGTTATCTAAAGCAGTTTAAACTGCTGTACTGAGCGTTTAATTATCGCATTGTTTAACATGTTGATGAATCTCTTATTGATATTCATGACCACATGACATAGTTCACATCCTGACACATCTCCTGAGGGTCTTACAACTGTTAGCACGAAGGAACCGTTACTTCTACTCATCATTAGGCTCATCAGGACATCAGACTGTTTTAGTAAGCCTGACGTCATTCGTGGGGGAACTCACCTGTCTGGTGTCTTAAAGGTAGAATCGAAATGCCGCGGATATCGCGCTTCAGCCGAAGACTTTCATTCTAGTTCACCTCTTGGTTGGGCGGTGAGCGGTCGATTCGAAACAGATTTTAAGCAAAGCAGCGTATCGTTAAGCAAAGTGCAGTGTGACTTAAGTACAGAATGCGCAGGTGACTTTAAGTGGTGTATTGTGATATATAAATGTGTTGGGAAACAAATAGCGATGTGGTCTGAGAAATGTATCTTCAAAAAGTATTGTTACTGCACGATCGCTCTTATTCTGATTGGATTTAGTGAGAGGATTTCATCTCAAGGTAATTTGACGAATTTTGCTTTAGAATTAGACCAATTTGTAGATGCTCTACTGATGTCGAGGGACGTTGTGAAATTTCTGAGATTCTCTAAATGGCAAGTGGTAGAGGCTCATTTTTATGGAAAGTAAGGCAGTTATCCTTGTGTGGTAGATACTTGGAACTTGATATAACTGTGGTTTTACTTCGAGAATAAATAATGAATATTTATTCTAATTTATATGGAAATATTGCAGTTGTAATACTGGGTTTTAAATCAATACTGTTTGAATAACAGACAGAGAAATGTGTTGAGGAACCGTTCGAATATATTATTTTAAGAATGACTATTGAGTATGTTTTTATGCAATAGAGAAATTTGCAATATTTTACTTGTAAACCTCAATGCAGTTAAAAAACGTTTTAAGGAGACCATATCAAAGTTAGGGTGTAGTTGTTAATGGTAGAAAACTGATAACCATTGAGTTAAATTTTAAATAATTTTGATAGCAATCCGTTTTAAAATATGGGGAGTATTTCTTATTAGATGTACTTTAGTACTACAGGGTGAGCCACCCTCGAGCTGGGAAAATGCACCCAAATTATATATTACATAGCCATCAATATTGATAACTGAATTACATTATAACTGTTGGTTGCCATAGAATATGGTTGGGTTGCATTTACACAATTTAAGGGTCGTCCTGTTAGGTAGGTTACTCTGTATATCAAGCTCAATATACCTTTTTCCTTTACCTTGCCTATTTTTCTAAATAATATTGAAAATTAAGATGAATTCATAGAAAATTTTTGATATAAATCTCAGTAGTGTTTAAATGTGGGATGTATGTTGATATATAAATTTTGTATTGTATTCAAAACATTTTTTTTTTGCCCTTGTTATCAGAATAAAACGAGGTTTAGTATTAAATTGCTAGGTTAGCTTTATAAATAGTTGGCACAAAACGTACATCCAGAGGTTAGAAAAGATTAAAATAGCATTCTCTTAAACTTGTTTTGGTCCTCAAGTGGTGAGATTGAGACTATGTCTTGGTCTCGACCTTGAAAGTCTTGGTCTTGATTAATTTATGTTTCTTTTTCTACCAAATGATTTCATTTACAATAATAATTAATATAATATAATTAATTTTGTGTTCAGAAACAAGAAGAAGAAGAACGAATGCAATCAAATATCGATTTAAAATATGCTTTAAATGTCATTTAGATATTAATGTTGTTTAAAATTAAAAACAGTAAGTAATTAGATTGTATGAAACCTTGTATGATTACCATACAAAATTTGTTTGACAATGCCCTTTTGAGAACACATTTATTGTTTCAGAAATTAATTTGACAACTGTAAATTAATTATATCAAATACTGCCAAATAACTATGAAAGAGGTTATAATAGTCTGAATTAAGTTATGACAATGACTTTACGTGTTACGTTTTACATTTATCAACAGTATTGTTGAACGTGTTATTAAAGAGTAATTAAAATCTATAAACATATGAAGATATACAGCGTGTTCCATGTAAAATAAGAAAGTTGGGCAATTTGGACTTTGTATATTACATCGAATAATGGCATTTTCGTATACTACACACAGTAAGTAAAAATCATTATACAGAGGGAAATATGTACATCTTTATAAATACTTATTATATTTAGATATTTCTTTCAAAGGCAATGCTTAGGCTTAGTATATTTGCAAATGCTTAATTTAAGTAATTGTAAAAAGAAATATTTATTAGTTGTTCTAGTCGTTATGTTTCTAAACAATACCTTGAACGTTTGCATATCTTTATGTTATGACAAAGAATTTTCAAAAGGAAGTTTTTATTGTTTTCTAGTTCACTGTGTATATGTTGCGAAATTCAGATAGTTAGTTTATTGTTCAGAAACTTTGGAAAGAGTGTTGCAAAATAGATTTCCAGGATTTTTAGACAGTTATTATTAAAAACAGCCGTATACTTCCAAGTAACCTCTTCAATATGTTGAAAATTTGTACAAAAACTAGGGTTTTCAATAATACACAGGTAAAAACCCCAATTTGTTGTATTTTACGTTTGAATGCAATCTGTATAGCGACTTTTTACGGTGTATTAATAAATATTAATACTAAAAATAGGATTTGCTGGTGCCTAGTAATTTAAACGAAAATTGAGAATTAAAATAAAGACAAGAGTAGTCTTTTGTAAACAATTTAATTTTTATGATTATTTTAGGTCTTAGTTGTAATTTTACAGATCACATCGTATTTGGTATTCTCCTTACTTTCAAAATAAGGCCAAAATATAACTAAGACTCTTGGATTTAATAATTTTTTATTGACTTTTGTTCCAAAAAATTGTTCCAATATTTTCTTTATTAGTTTTGGGAAATACAATTTGAATCACATAATTTTTTTATCGTATACAGGGAGTTTCTTAAAGGCGTATTTTTGGTTCTAGCCTTAATGTTAGAAAATAAGTCGATATTTGGTCTTATCTTAAGTCTCAAGATTATTCTGGTAGATATTTTAATATATTAAATTACGCTATTGCTTAGTTCTGTCAAATACAATTTTATAAATAGCAATAAAATGTATACAAAGTGTTTCTCAAACGAATGTTTCAGATTCGATTTTACAGAGGTTTCGTCTGCATTTTTAAACAAAACCAAGACAAGACTAAGACTTGTCTTAGTATTGTTGAAGGCTTCAATATATTGCTGTGGATGTTTCCTTCCTAAAATTTCAAAATTTTCTTTAACTAGGTTTGGGAAAACCAAATTCAAAAAAATAGAATCTATTTATCATATATACAGGGAGTTTTCTAAATGTGTGCCTGGATTTTATAGAATATATTGAATTTTGGTCTTATTTTAATTCTGAAGACAAAACCAAGGTTGTTGATAGATCAATAATTTTCACTGATGTATGAAGACTTTTGGACTTGCATGATGTGTTACCTCTTAGTCTTAATTATATAGAGTAAGTCGAATTTTCGGTTTGTCTTAATTTTCAAAACAAGACTAGGACTAGTCTTGTCTTCAATAATATGTTGTACATATTTGTTCCATAAAATTGTAGTATTTCCCTTAATCAAATTCGGACAATACAATTTTAAAAATCGAATTTATTGATCCTATAGAAACGGTTTCCTAAAAGTATTTTTGGTCCTAGCCTTGATTGATGGATAAGTGGATTTTTGGTTTTGTCTTAATTGCTAAGATTAGTCTTGTTATTTTCGAAGGTGTTAAAAATTTTTCTTGCACATATTGTTTCAAGACCTTCGGTTTTGCAAGCAGATTTTAGTTTTAATTTTACAGAGCAAGTCGAGTTTTAGCATTGTCTTAATTTTTAAGATAAGACTAAGACAAGACTACGATCAGTCTTGGTATTGTTGAAAGCGGCGATACTTTTCCTGTGGAGTTTTTGATATATAAAATGATAATTCTTCTCCTAATTAGTTCTCTCAAATACAATTTTGTAAATAGAATTTTTTTCAATAAAGAATTTATTGCCACATCAGCATACACACGCTATACATGGCAGTGTTAGTTATATTTGTAATATACAAAGTGTTTTTTAAAGGAATGTTGTAGAGTTTAGATTATACAGAGGTTTCGTATGAATTTTCAACACGAAACCAAGACAAAGCTAAGATCAGCTTTCAATGATTTTCTCATTGATATTTTGATTTAAAAAGGCGCAATGTTGTCCTTCATTAATTCTTGCAAATATGATTTTGACAATATAACCTCTTAATAGCAGTGATCGCAACTATCGCGATGTTAGTATCGCGATACTGTCATCGCGATAGTTTTTGAGTATCGATTATCGTATCGCGATACATTTCAAAAATGTATCAAGTATCGGTATCGTGGTACTTTTTTAAATTATCGATTATCGCGGTACTTTTTTTAATTTTATTATCCATTATCGCGAATTTGCGACACTTTAGCGATACTATTTTGCTGGAATATTCTAGATAATCAAACTAAATAGATAATTTCAGTTCTTGAAACTGTAAACACATTTAGGTATACTAAGTAGGAATATAAATATTGGATAAAATGTAAAACCCCGAGGATGTTTGTTAAGCTGTGTATCCTTTCCATAGAGAGGATTCGCAGTAACAATACTAAATACTTTGTCATGTCGTCGAGTTTCTTGAAACATTTTAATCTTTAACAGTTGTCATTAGGCATCAATCCTTAAAAATTTTTTGGGGATCAGGGTTTAAGGGCATAAAAGAAATGTTCCATAAATATAATACTACCCTTCCTTCAAGTGCTTCGGTTGAAAGACATGGATTAACGGATAATAATTTCAAAACGCAGCTATTTTTAAAAGCGAATGTAACTTTTATTTTTTTATAGTATCATTTAATCATATTATTAACTATTAAGCATTTGTTTAAAAATTAAGGTATAGTTTTATGTTTTATCGCCGTTCGCCAACGGAAAGATATCGCTATAAGTATCGCGATAGTTTTTGAGTATCGACTATCGGTATCGCAATATTTTCTGAAAAAGGTATCGAGTATCGGTATCGCTAAGCTTTTTTGGTAAAGTATCAGCATCGTTATCGTGATACTTTTAACATCATTCCAATTACTGCTTAATAGTATAAGGGTGTATTGTACAGATATGGCTTTCTGGGTTTTACTGAAATTGTCTATATCTTTCTTCTTCTCCTTTTTATACTTCTTGATATAAAACTTCGGCTTGTTTGTTGCAACTTAATTATCTTGCGACTTTGATGTCCAGCAGTCTTAGATACCAACACAAATATTTTCGACACAACTTGTATATCAGATTAAGTGGGAATATTAGAAATAAATACTGCAGCAATGGGAAAAACGATTACTGACATTTAGAAGGACAAAAAAGTAGTTTTTGCATTCTTATAAAAGTACAAGCGATTGTTGCGAAGTGTCTTTAAGATGCCACATCCAAGTATCAACATTTGATACAAATTACACACATAGCAACTTTGTCGTATGTTGTATTGTTTTGCAATGGTGTTGTTATTAACTTGTTCATTATACAGTAATTATTTACATTCTTGTGTGCAGTAGTTGAGCAAGTGGTATTTTTATGCTATTTCATGGTGTTTCTTCAATATAAACATCAGTTCCATAATGAGCAGAATTATAAAATTACACATTGGATTAGAAAACTTTAAGGCTGAAATTTAATTTTCTTTCATTGGAGCAAATAGCTCCCATTAAAATTACTATGGGATTTAAAAGCCTATCAAACATATTTTTAGTTGTCACAGGCTTTTTGCTTTAATAATTGAAATTTGCCATTTGTCCATTTCTTATTCATAACGAGCTGATTATGGTGTTCAAAACTAAACTAATTACTATCGACATATTTTCACTGGCGGAGAAATCGGTTCGACTTCCTACAGCTTTCGCAAACGGACTTGTTTATTCATAGTGGATACTTGGATACTTGCGTTAAAACTTATTAACTATTGTGTTATGCAATGGCTGGCTGATTAAGGGAATGGCATGGTATAAAATATGCTTGTGCCATGTCAAAATTTTGCGCTTCACAGCCACCAGATAATTATTGCTATTGCAGGTCAAATAATTAGCGTCACTTCATTACACAATTAAAATTAACGCTGAATTGCGTAATCGTAATTAGACAGGAACCAATAAGAAAAATTTAACACCCAAAACAAGGAAGTTTAAAATCCCAGAAATAACGTTGGTTAAGTCAGTGGACAGTTATTGTTGGTTTAAAATAAAAGTGAAAGTAGCCAAAATGAATGTGTTTGACATTTTATATACCATTTAGGTTAGTGTGTTCAAATACAAATCTTCTTTGTACAACAGAAATATATTAAAGTCGTTCTAGACTTTCTGCTTGGTTTAATTCCATAATTTGGCAGAATTTGGTAGTATTTCATTGATTTTAATCATTAACACAAATAGTTTAGTATTCATAAATATTTGCATAAGTAGAACAAATAGAAATCTTCCTAATTTTAATAAATATTTAGAAATATATTTTATTTTTTAATTTTGCTATAACTAACTAAAACAAAATCTTAATTTTGATAAATATTTTATTACTATCTTAGCAACAAATCTAAAGAATTTAGAAAAAACATTCCACTCTGACGCAAACATCCTGTCTTTCTAATATTCTGGTGTCAATCCTTATAAGGATTCGTTGGACATTTTAATAGGCAAATTGCCTCAACGATTTTTGCTTATTTTGGAAAGTTGGATGGTCATTTTTACACAAAAGATTTAAGTTCACACCCATTTGTTTACCTTATTCCTCTCGCACTTTAGTTAAAAGCATAATTTTTAAAATTACATGTATTAAAATGGTAGAGTGCACATGATAATTACAATTTGTTACCTAATTTAAAATGCAATAATTCCTTTTGGGCAACGTGTTTTGGGCATCCTGTTAGTAAATCTTACTCTTAACGATTCTATCGTTAATTACCAACTTTTTAACCTTGCGGAAAAGTTCAAAATTTTCATTAAATTAATTCGAAAGTTTCGAAAAACCCGAACATTACAGGATTAATTTGAAAACGGAATTTACACTTAGTAATTGAATGTGGTTTTCTAAATTACTATCAAATAACAATAGTAATCTATGTGATTTCCGAGTTGTCGGAAGAAAACCAGGAACTACAAAGCTGGAAACATAGAAAGTAAATTTGTGAAACGACAATAAACTTTTCTAGTTCATCTCGGTGCATTGTACTTAGTAATTACTTAGCGTGATTTCCAATGCCTTTCAGTTTCTTTATGTCGCGTTAGATTGTAACTGAAGATACTCAGAAGTAATTCTGCCCAGCTTTTATTATTTAGTAATTAATATGTGATTACCTTTACATGAATATGGGAAATGTAAAAGATCAGATTATGAGGAAATAGCTGCCCAGTTTCCGCTTCCTCTGGTAGCGATTTGCAGATATGGAAATCAGAAAGACCCGCATTTCGAAAATTAATGGAAAACCGCAATTACAGATTTTCAGCAAATTAAAATAGAAAATTCAACCTTCTTGATATTTTCTGTTTTTAAATTATTAGTATCGATGTATTATTGCCTATTGGTTTAGGGTATGAGGCTTTTTTGTGAATTATCGGGTATAACAGAACTGTAAACAGTACAACTTCGTGATGTAGTAAACGATTTTCTTCTTCTTCTTCTTCTTGAATCAGTTGTTGTCGTTTTCCACTTTTGTCTATCTTAAACTAGTTGTATCCATTCTAGGCCTGTAATTTCTTTAAATGGTCTAAAATAAAGTACGTGTATAAGTAATTTACTCTTTTACCTTTTCCAAACATTTCCATTGCTGATTCCACGGCCAACATAGCGATTTATCTACTATCTTTAACAACGGGCGTTTCCATTAATTTTTTCAGTCGTGGAATTTTATGTATAATCAAAAACTAAGGTATTCATTTTAGTTCTGTGATAAAACAGGTTAAAAAAAAGTTAAGCGTCTAAAGCACACCGCGATTATTTAACGCACCATTGTGGCGGGCAGAATGACGTACATACTCCCGACCAATTAAAAGAGGTTTGCGAATAACGCAGCTGCCCACGCAATCATTCTAAGCAGTTAGTCTAGATAGAACATAACTTTCTTCTTCAGCTGCTACTGCATAGGGCTTACCGCTTTCTGTTTTGTATAACCTCTTGTAGTAGTGGCGGTAGCTCAGTTGGCAGAGCGCTCGCTTTCTGGGCAAAACGTTGACTCCCCATCATTACCGCGCAACGTATAAAAATCTTGTAGTGCAACTCACCATATACAATTTCCCAAATCGGTTAGCCACCGTAGGATCTTAATACTAATAACCTTTTCTGGAATTCGACGTTAAATTGTAGGTCCCCAATATTTCTGCCTTAGCGCTCAGGAGAAACATGCAGCAGAGAAGAGGCAGTGGGACGAAAAGGCTGTTGATGATTAATTAACCTTATGTTGTTCCAGTCTAACTTCTTGTAATCATGTTTCCTCCATAGGTGTTTTTGTATAAGTTAGAAATGGTTTGCTTCTTCTTGTTTTTCCTCTTGGCGACTACTTCGTAATTTTTTTGGTTATCTACCTTCTGGCATCTATTGGACGTGCCTATACCTTTCTAAAGTTTTTGTCATTGAGCAGATGACTTCGATTCGTCTCCAAGTTTCCTCCGTTCTGAGTTCGTTTCTTTTTAACGTCTGCACTTTTTCATGTAGTCGAGTTCTGTTGTCCCAATTTGGCTACATGTCTGCTCCGTACAGCACGGTGTATTCCACCACGCCATGGAATAGCCTCGACTGATATTTCTATTCCATAGAAATCTATTTAATGCTCTTGTTACTCTTTACCCAATTGCTACTCGCGTATTTATATCTTCTTGGAATATATACATATGTAGAACTTAGAAGTTACAAGGTTTTAATATCTTAATCTTCGATTTTGATGTAAGTATTTCATACATTCTTCGAACACAGTGTGATTGTCGACAAATAACAGAGAGTCTAGAGTTGAATCATCTATTTTTATTTCTATTCCATTCCCAGCATTTTCGATACCATGGGTCCGTGTGTTCAGTGCTTGTCCGAGATATGTATATAATATATAGAACATAACCTCAAATATAAAAATTCTTGCATCCTTGATTTTTGGCTGTGAAGGTTATTTTCGTAACCTCTTGGTTAAAATAGTTTTTTTCAGATTTTTTTGTACTCTGTAAGTAGAATTATTACTAAAGAGCACAGGGACATTACCCAAACACCGACTTCTCAGAATTGTTACATCCAGGCCAACCTTCTTTGTAGCGGTTGCATAGCTTGTGGATGCTGGTCAAACGGTCAGTATTCGCTTAGGCAGATCAATATAGTGGTATATGCAGCTGGTCGTGCACGGGCACGTAAAGGAGTCGGTCCCGGTTTCATCATACGAACCTCTTTATGGAAATTCTCTTCTCTGTTCGACGGGTTAGGTTAGCCTTCTGTCCGGCATGCATGCAAAGAAGGTTCACAAAACATTCTCTTCCTCTTAAGAGTGCCTTATCTCTTACGAGACGTAGCGATCTTCTCTCTTATGCCTGTGTTGCGCGTTTTTAGAGTGTCACAGACATAGAGGACCTACAGTTTAACATTCTCTATTGAAAGTAATTAACAGTCCATGGTCCTATATACAAAGGAAGAAGAAATTATTATTCTGGCTCAATTACATCTACGAGCTAAAAATAAGAACTGGAGATTTTATTAAACGACTATGTATTACATTTTAAGCTTCGAAAAAATTGTTTGAAAGGTACATCGTATGTAGTCATTTAACAAATAATAGAAGGATCTAAACAGACTTAGCAGACCTTTAGAATAGGGTCGTTTCGTTTGATACTTTGTTTGTCCATCTTTCGAGATACCATTCGCAACGAAAGTTATAGTTTAATAATCTAATCAGTACCAGTTTTCGAATTAGAATAAACCTTGAAAATCACGTTTGAGTTACCAAGCAAGGCTCATATTTTTTGGAGCAATATGTCCATTCTGGAACATAACTATACTTATTACAAGCACATAGAGGTTTCAAATTACAAAAAAAAACTTGAATAAACTAGATTTATTATACGCATTAAAGAAACGTTTCGCAATAAATTACTTTTAAATGGTCAGCTAGGTTACCCGACGTAATTTTGTTTGACTTTGTGCAAGTACTATAAAAAGAAAGTACTGTGATATCTATTAGAATTACATGGAAGAACCTATAATTTCCAAACTCAATGCCAGAATTCGAACCGTAAATTCTTCACTCGATATTATACTGTTAATATTACGCTGTAAAATCACCTTAACTTTAATATTTTGTTGTTCATTTACTACAAAGTAAATGGTGTAATCAGACAAGTTAGTATAATGACTTTAAGTTATGCTGACGAGAGTTCCATATTTTTCTTCTCAACCTAAATTTTCAATGTCATGCTTTTTCTTCCAAGATTCCCACACAAATATATAAATTAAATAAATAGGTGTCAGCACTATCTTTCACATTAGTTACTCTTCCTGCTGGTTAAAAATTACTTTCAGAATTGTTTTACTGCAAGCAATAAATCTTTAACATGTATTAGGTTTGAATAATAAATCGGGACAATTTTTATTGTATTTTCTAATTGCTAATTGCTTCATATATTTGTGCTTTAGTACTTAAAAGTTTTGAGAATATCCATAAATAAAATTGAGATCATAATTGTTATAAAATGCAGATAATTTTTTAAGCAACATGTTTTTAAATAGTGATGATAAGTGATTGAATATTAATGAAACTACAAATATAAAATTTGTACTGAGATGGTCTACAAAACGATATTTTTTTTGGTTTATCTGTTCTAGTACAAGACCTACTTTGCAAGGATGAATTTATCTTATTTGCGATCAGCTATTTAACCAAACATATACTGCTGTTGTAAAGTATGGGAGAAATAGAGTTTTAAAAAAGATTTAAGATACTTTAATTTATTGAAATGTATGTGCATCTATTGATGCTTTTCGATTGTTTTTAACGTCATCTGTGTTTGCCCTATGACGACATCTAAGACTATTTATGGCTGTATTTTATAAACCAGTTGTTTTATTTTTAATCCGTATACGTGTTAGCGTTTTTCGTACAAGAGCCCTACAAAATCATTCATTTTATTTAAAATATATGTATAATAACTATAGCATAAAGCCAAACTGGGAGTGAAAAGGCATCTCGACACTGCTTCGGCGGTAAAAGAAGATTTCATTAAGTAAATAAGTAAGCAAAATACTCATAAAATTATCCAAATACGGCATTGCCCAAGACGAGCAATAAATTCTTATTGAACATCATTTCATCAATAGCAGCATTTCATCTTATACCATTCTTTCCGAATATCAAATGTTCATTTACGTTAACTTTACTTTTTCTATACCGCCATATAATCAAATGGGATTAAATCCGGGGATCTTGTAGGCCAATTGTTTCGCTTTAACACCTTGGGGTAATAATACGCGGCTGAAGCGTAGTGCTGGGCACACTTATCTTCTTTGTAGTGCCAACCGGTCCTAGCAAAAGTAGCAGCAGTACCAGCTGTTCTAAAAAAGGCGTCGTGGCGCTATACAGGGAGACAATTATTACAAAAATACTTTGTTATAACGAGATTGGGATTAAGAATATCTGATTGCTATATTTGTTAAAAGTAATATCTGGGAAATGGAAGAAATATGTGTAGTACTAAAACTTAATTTAAAGATCGTCCTTAATCAGATAAATACCAGCGCAAATCCGCGTCCCAATTCAGGAGAATTCTAGAAACTATGATTCTTAGTAGATGCTATCAGGTAATACTTTCGCGAAAGCTAAGGTAGAAAATATTACACTCGTTTTCGGTTTGAACGGTCGTTGTCACCAGGAAACACAACGTAGTAAACAATACAAATCCATTAATGTACCTGGTAAATGCTCGTTATATCCGGGCTTTCGTTGTAGCCGACCTCCTCTAAGTGAGTTGGGCTGTAGTTAAAGTAAAACTCGATGTTGACATAGTAAATCTTAATATATTTTTGTAGGTGATGTGCTGTCAAAAAGTATTTTAAACAGGGGTGGACGTAAGCCAGAACTCTCCGGAACACCATTCTTGTAAAAGATATAGAAACGTAACTCAGTTTCGGTTTATTTTCGTATACAATCTACAACACAAAAATTAAACCAAAATGATCAGAAAATGATTTCTCACTGAAATCTTGGCTCCTTATACGTATGTACCCGTCTGACCATGGATAGCGGTCGGCGGGAGGTAGAAGCACGGTGAACACTCGTCTGTTTTACAGATACCAAAGTCTACGTCACACGATTCTTTTGTTCCCTTTTATTAAGTGCTCAACCAATTGCGTTCCGGCAAGCCATGTTTCCTACTTCCTCTTCTTCATCTTGTATGCCTTCTACGTATTAAGACATTGGCTACTACTTGGTTGAATTGATGTCTGACCTTAGCTATTCGAAATAATTGTCCTGCAGTCATCCTTGTCCAATTACGAATATTGCGGAGCCATGATTGATGAATTTTTTGCTTGTGAGTATCGAACAATTTACATATTCTTCTGAATGGGATGTTTCATAGACTCATAGATGCCATACGTATTTTGCAAAAAAATTGCCTTTTAAAGAACTAAACGCACTATGAAATAAATATACAAAATATAGGTTATTATATACTGTCTATATTTGCAAATAGGTATATACAGAGTGTTGAAACAACAAAGTTAACATATATTGATTTGAAAAAAATGTAGAAATTTGATTTTATATTTCCTAACGAAAATTTTCCCGTATCTTCATGGCATAAAATGTTATATGAGTTCCATCGTGACTGTAATATATAATAATAATATATAAATCCGTCCGACGATGGACAGCGGGCGGCGGAAGGTAGAAGCACCGTCAACTCTTGCACATACACCAACGTATACGTCGCAAGCTTGTTATGTATGTTTTTAAAGCCAATTGCGATCCGGCACAACATTTTTTCTACTCTTACGCCTGAACTTAAAACACTATTCTAAACGATTTCGGACGGATAGGATTGAACTATTCCATTTAGTGTGATTTTTTGCTTCTGAGTATAGGAAATTTTAACAATTTGCATTTTCTTTTGAATGGGATGTTTCATAGTCTCGTAGACGTCATATATATTTAGCGAAAAATGGCCGTATAAGGAATCAAACGCCCTGTGAAATAACTAGACCAAATTATTATTATACATTAAATATTTTTTGTATTTTAATTTCACTGTATAAATTTTCAAACAAGTATATACATAGCGTTAAGACAACAAAGATAACATATATTGCTTTGAAAAAATGTAGAAAATCGATTTATATTTCCTAATGAAAATTTTCCCATACCTTCATGACATAAAATGTTACATGAGTTCCACCGTGACTGTAATATATGTATAACAATAATATATAAATCCGTCTGACGATGGGCAGCGGGCGGCGGGAGGTAGAAGCACCGTCAACTCTCGTCCGTTGCACATACACCAACGTGTACGTCAGAAGCTTGTTATGTATGTTTTTAAAGCCAATTGCGATCCGGCACAACATTTTTTCTATTCTTACACCTGAACGTAAAACACTATTCTAAACGATTTCGGACGGATAGGATTGAACTGTTCCATTTAGTGTAATTTTTTGCTTCTGAGTATCGGAAATTTTGACAATTTGCATTTTCTTTTGAATGGGATGTTTCATAGACTCGTAGACGTCATATATATTTTGCGAAAAATGGCTGTATAAAGAATCAAACGCCCTGTGAAATAACTAGACAAAATTATTATTATATATTAAATACTTTTGTATTGCAATTTCACTGTATAAATTTTCAAACAAGTATATACATAGCGTTAAGACAACAAAGATAACATATATTGCTTTGAAAAAATGTAGAAAATGATTTTAAATTCCCTAATGAACATATACCGGTACCTTTATAGCATAAAAAATTAAAATCGATTAATGATATATAAGTTCCGCTATCACGATATTACATCTTGTATATACTAAGTGTATCTTCTATATGGGTTCCTACAATACTATTCCAACCCAGAAAATTAAGACAAGAATTTCAAACAATTTATTATATTGTCAATATTAATACTTCTGTTTAATTTATTACGGAAGTTCAATTAAAAGTAAGACATTGTTTGCTGCGAAAACTTCATTCTTAATAAGCACATTGATATACAATTTATCTTAACATAATTGATTTTAGGGAGAGGTTGCCAATTAGGAGAGTGCGTCCATATCTAATAATCAATTAATTAAAATTCCGTATTTAACAAAGAAAATGTTTCTAAAATTATTATAGTATTAGCAACCTAGAATGGTTAATGTATTCAACCATAAAACGCGAGAGCGAATTCTTAACGCCTACAACTAAGCAGAAAACTTTAATGGCTGATCAGACAGCGAACCTTGACGTCTTTGAATTTAATTTGGACCATTTTCTGGTTTCCCAATGTGTATGAGAAATAACAAGAATTCCAGTCAAATTGGCAAGGTTTCAGCTTGGGTTTAAGGACTAAATCTACACGTGTCTAGAGCAGGACTAGAAATTATAATCTCGCAAGCAAACCAGTCAGTGGACCGTTAATAGTCGGAGTATTTACTTCCTTGTCACTTTGTTCTACTTGGAATAAGAAATTGTAATATCTAAACAACAATAAAAATTGCCATAGAAAGAAAATTAATTTCTTCCGGACTGTATTAACTTTGAGTTATAATGGAAAGATGGGGTCGGAAGTGTTTGACGTTAACATTATCCTTTTTAGGATACGCTTCAAGCATGGGAAAGTCAAGAAACTCATAACACCACGCCTGATCCGTGTAGGATTTTTATAGCCGAGATTAAGACTTTAATAATTTATTTGTAGTTCTAGAAGTAAACAAATTTAAAAGTGGTTTTATATCTATGAAAGTCTGATGGGGATTGATTCACAAGGTTCCTATAGGGATCATTGATTTAGAAATCTATGGCTGAAGTAATTATTATAGAGGGTGGTCTTACAAAACTGAAGGGCTTTTTCAGAGGACAAAAAAGAGAGATCCGAAATAACAATAAGAGAATTTATTTCAAAAGTTCCTAGAAGGATTCGACAACTTGCTTCGTCAATAGCTAAACTATAATTTTATAGGTCTTTATCACGTTATAATTGAATTAACATCCTTAGAACTATTTTCGAAAATTAATTTGTAACTGGAAATAAGTTTGGAGGAGTTGGTTTGGCTCAATAAATTGGAAATGAATGAAATAACATAAGTTTAGATCAGTTGATTAAGGGTTTTTAAGTGAATGGGCATTAAAGTCGGCATTTACGGAACATCGTAGCGGTTTTAGTTTTAGAGCTAGAAAGTTTTGAGAAAAAACAATTGCTCTTTATTAAGACACCGTGTAAGATCCCAATTTTAGATTTGCAGATTAAGTGTTACAAGAAAATAGTACCAAAAAAATATGGCTAGCCTCCGCTTGGGACACATTTTGTGAAGAAAATTCGATATGAAAATTTTGAGATCGATTTTGATGAATTTTGAAATTTGACCGTTTATTATAAATACGACAGTAGGACAAGTTTTGAGAAATCAAAACAGATAGAGAAGGTAGATATATCTACATTTTTAAGTATCAATACTATATCAGATATAATTTGTCAAAATTCTTAGCATATTTTTCGAAAAACTTTTTTGGTAATTAAAATCCCAGTCATTTACAACATTTTTTTTTCATTTTGGAATTGTAATTACCGTTACTCTATTCAGCTTTATTAAGGTCTCGCGACATTTTGAAAATTTGTATTAAGGGTCTCCAACATAGAACCTGAGATAATAAAGTGGATAGGGGATGAAGGAAACAGGTGGCTGGCCTTAATATGTAAAGAAGCATGGAAAAAAGAAAGGATTCCAAAGGTCTGGGAAAACAACTTAATTCTACCAATCCATAAGAAGGGCGACCATACAATATGTGAAAATTATAGAGCGATCTGCCTGTCTTCATTTAAAGTTTATACAAGAATAGTGGAGAAAAGGCTAAAAAACAATTAGAAAAAAAATTTGAAAACGAACAAGCGGCATTCAGAGCGCAGAAACAGACAAATGGCAATATTAGCATAGTGAGAAACTTAGTAGAAAGAGCAATGTACAACGGAGAACAAATACTTGCATACTTGACATTCATAGATTTAAGAGCCGCATTTGATATGATAGAAAGGGAAGTAATATGGAGAATCCTAATTGATCCTAAAATATATAGAACATTAATACAAATAATAAAAAACGTATACCAAAATGTAACAGCAAAAGTACAGATAAATGGACAGAGATCAGAAGACTTTGAAATGGAAAAAGGGGTGAAGCAAGGGGATAGATTAAGCCCACTGCTATTCATCATAGTAATGGATAGGTTAATAAAAAACACAAGAGGGAAAGTAGAACAAACAACAATAGGGTATAGAAACCTCACACCCACAAAACTATAGATACTCTACTCTACGCAGATGATATTGTACTAATAGCCAAAACGCAAAGAAAAATGCAATGCATGGTAGATGTATGAGCACAAGAAATCGAAAACCTAAAAATGAATTCAACACAAACGAAAGCAAAATTATGACAATAAATGACAAAAATAGAACAGAAGAGGAAAGAATAGTTTTATGTTAACAAATAACACTGGAAGAAGTAACAGTCTACGAATACTTGGGAAGTGTGATAGCAAAGGACGGAAACCTAGACCTGGAAATAGCGAAGAGAAGGCAAACGGCAATGAGCATATACTATGCAGTAAATAAAACTATACTACAGAGAAATGAAATAGACGTGATCACAAAGGCGCGAGTGTACAATGTAATTGTCGTACCAACGATACTACATGCTAATGAATTATGGGTGCCAGTGAAAAAGCACGAATAGAGACAGGAAAAGGAAGAAAAAGAAAGAGAAGCAGACCGAGGAAAACTTGGATGGAAAGGATAGAGGAAATGAGGACAAGCAGAGGAAAAACCCTAAATGAAATCAAACCTTGACACAGGACCGAAAGAAATGGAAGAAGTGGATTAAGGAAACTGGGAGTATGGAACCCAATCCGACGCCCTAAAAGGTAGAATTGTTTAAAGCCGTTATAGAAATTTTTTCAGAACATTTTATGAAAAATAAAAAGATTGTGTAAATGTAGTTTATAAAATTGTTTTTCTGGTAAAACTATACAGAGGGTTTGAATTCACCATACGAAACAATAATTCAAAGACAGAGATTTACGAACAATTCCAATTTGTCTTGAAGATTTCATTTAACACATAATTTTGATGGTTTTTTTCTCACTCATTCATACTACCGTCCCCCCCCTCGGAACCGCTTTCGCATTACTTTAGGGGGGTGCGGGCATCCCTTACATACTAAACATTCATGCAACATGCACCCTAAACTTAACTAAGCAAATGCGGTCGCCCCAGTCGGGATTCGATCCCCCAAACGGAGCGACTGCATTTACTGTGACCTCGAGTGGCCAATGCGTTCTCGCACTGGACCACCGCGGTCCCTAATTTTGATGGTTTAGGAAAGTTTTACCTAATGGTAACTACATGTATTTTAAAATAATTAAATTAAATGGGAAACACTGTGTATAACGATTGAAGCTAAGATCATGGAGTAGAATGCAGGACCACTAAAAATGTAATAATATAAAAGATTTCGAAAAGTATTAATTGCTCTATGAAACAACCATGTCTGTTGACTAAAACAAGAATTAATTCCACAACCTTCCGTTTTAATTTTACTTGGCAAATATACTTTAATTAGGCACTTCATTGTTGGTGGTAATTAAGAATCTCTCGTACATACGTTAATTAAAAAGTATTAACAAGGGTACTGTAATTATTGAGAAGCCTTAAATGGGGAGTCGAAAGTAGTTGTATCCGTGGGTTACACTTCACGCTTATTTTGGTATCTTGTATCTTATGATAAAAAAACATGTTACCAAATATTTTCTAAGACCACCATAAATGATTTCTTTCAGTTGGCTGTATGTGTTATTGTTAGTTTCTCTAAAATATAATTGGACATATAGGTAAACGCATAAAACCGTTTGAAATTATTGTTATTGTTATTGTACTTTTGAAATATAATTTCTTTTCTTGATTTGCTTCAATAAACAATAACAGCAAGTTTAATTTTTACATTTAATAACAACAAAAAATGCTTAATTTTAGTTTTATTGAAAATTTGAATAAACATGTTCCACTTTCATGGTATTTTGTTTAAATTTAATATTATTGACAATCAGAAATTATCCTTGAACCATAAAGTAAACAGTTTAATTGTTAGCAAAACTGTTAATTTCGAGTAAAGTAGTGAGAATAGAGTCCACCTTTCCTTTAAGTGTTGAAAAGTAAAGAACGTCCTGTATAGGCAACCTAACTTAATTAGGTATTGTGAGCAGAAAAGCAAGAGTGGGTATTCTTCCGCAAGATCGTTCCTATCTTGTTCCCTTTATCTTCTCTTATCCATCCTCGCAGTTTAATTTTCTAAAAAATAACCAAAATTTTTAAATGTTTGTGAATGGAATAGTTGTTGTGAAGGTGGTGCTTCTGACCTATTCCTTTATTGTTTACTGGACGAATCACACAAAAGTCAGTTAAATAATAGGGAAGGCAGAGAAATGGAAAGAAATGAAGGAACAAGAAGTGAAATAGAAGCAAGTAAACAGACAAACGTCTGTGAAGTTATACAGGGTTGGACAAAAGTACGAAACAATCCAAATATTTGTAATACAGAAAACGCAATTTTGAAAAAAGTTTCTACAAAAAGGTTCCGATATATGGCCGATACAAAAACGGTATTGGTAGTTTAAAAGGACTTCCGGTTTAGCCAGAATAATATCAACTTTATTATTTTAAATGGAAAACCCTGTATCTTTTTAGATAGATCGATATAACTCTTTTTTGTGAGTTCAGTGGGTTAAGGTATAACGCCTATATTTGAATAATTCTAGAGATATTGAACAAAACACTCAACAATAATGCTTAGTATTTTGTTTTATTGCGTTTCAAAATATAACAACAAAACAATGAAAAGCAAACAAATGAAAAAACGAATAATATCACTGAGAACATGCTCAAAATGACCACCACTTACTTCTTGACAATAAGCAAATCTATATACAAATCTTTCAGATATGTACATAAACAAGATGCTCTACAGGAATTCTTCTTATTTCACCACCAACTCTTTCAAAGTATTTGTTCGTTATAAACTCTAGATTTTAAATGTCCCCAAATATAAAACCCAATGGATTCAGGTCCGGTGAACGAGCGGGTCATTAAATAAAACTTCTGTGCAATATCCACCTACTTAGAAACATTTGCCAACTTTACAAAACTGTTTACGCTTCTCACATTCGTTTATTTTCATGAGCTGCTAGCTGATAACAGTTACAAAACACTATTGTTCAATATCTAGAATTATTAAAAATCAAGGCATCAAACCTTATATCACCGAACTCAAAAAGAGTTCTATACATGTTCTTAAAATATACAGGCTTACTACTTAAAATAAAAAAAAATGATATCATTTCTGGATAAACTGGAAGTCCCCTCAAACCACAAATACCTTTATAATATCCATCATATATCGAAACGTTCATTTTGAAATTTTTTGTCAAAATCGCGGTTGCTGTTACAGCAACGGAACACTACAGTAGTGCTCCGTACTTTTGCCCAACCCTGCATAAGAAATGCTTGCTTTCATATCATTTATTCAAATTTTAGTTATCTTTATTTGGTTCCCAAAACGTTGTTTTCAACATGTTATACGGGCCAACTGTGTTAGAGCGAGACTTTTGGTATAGCAAATATTTTGCTCGTTATATTCGGTAAACATAATAGCGGGGAAACTTGTACAGCACGAAAACTTAAAACGCCATGTATCTGCCATTAAAAAAGATTTTTACTCTCCAAAACGTTGCAAAATATCCTTCAAAAACACATTTTAGCTTTATTAATAAGCTGTGTTTACGTTCCTGAGTTAAGGTTTAGTACGTCTGGTAGAACTAAATACTTCAGCACTACACGAAGTTGCTTGTAATAGTTCGCAGTTTCGGGATAATGTTGTAAATTTCAGGATTATCTAAAGTGCGGGTACAACCGTTTGCGATTTGATATTAAACACATAAATATGGATTCGTATTAAGACATTTATGACAGAAAAATTCCAATAACTTGTTTTTTATTTGAATTAGTATAGTTGAGAGATACTTTTAGGAAGTTTGCTGGGTGGCAAATACTTTCTGAGAAATGTTGAAAATTATTTAACCCTACTAGTTTATAAGCGGAAAATACAGTACAGTCAATAATGTAAGGTTAACGATAACATTGTAAATAGTTGTTATATCAGAAATCTCGTTTGACCCGAACTAGTAAGTGAATTGTACTGTATGTTAAGGCAACGTTAGATAAAAGCAAAATTATAATGTAATGATATGGAAAGAAATACGAAAGTATAACCCAGGGCCAAACAAAATGTTTCAATGTTTGATCCACATATGTTTACGATGTTAAGTGAATGGGCCAAAATTTTACATAGAAAGGAAAACCTAAATAAGAGAAAATCGAGCACATTAATTGAATTTACTACGTCCTTTCGCTACTTTCTCAACGCATCATTGAAAGTTCGTTATCTGAATCGCGTATCGGAGCGATTTTGTCACGAGCTTCCAGATTCTGCTATTGATTGTTCAGGTTTTAATTGAGACGTATTTTTTCTGAACTTTCGCTTTTGCTCGGTACTCGAACGTACCAGGTAAGGTGTGAACGATGTTGTACTCCGTGGTATTATAAACATATTCAGTAATTTCCGTGCATTTTCTAGTCGTAGAAGATTTTATTAAAAATTCCTCTCGAGGTGTGGCCGCTTCAAGTTTTCAACCTCAATGTAATCTAAGATCAAGGTGATCTGTAGGCTTGAAGGTGTATCTTTGTTAGGTCGAAGTAGCACATCCGTCCGCGGATAATATCTGCTTATTTGTATGTTGGTTGTTTTGTTTAGATTTCGAGTCAGTGGATATCTAGAAAAGAGCAATTAAGCCTTAATTAGAAGGTGCTTCTTGACGGACAGTCGTTTGCTGCATTAAATCATGAGGAATGTAGGAGACCTGCTATCAATTCCGACGTGGAAAGCTCTTTTAGTTTGTTATGGTTGAAACTGTTAAGGATGTCAGGTTATAAATTCCAACTTTCAGTGCTAAATTAGTGTCTTGTGTTTTTCTATACCTTCAGGGTTAGTACTGATTAGAAAGAGGAGGTTGTGGTTGTCATACTTTTCAAGTTTACGAAATTCATGGTTTAAGGAAGAAAGAAACTTGGATCTCATTTAACGAAAGTAGAAACGGGGTGTAGAAATTTTGTTTAAACAATTAATGTAAGAGTATTGATAAAAACTGCCCTTCTTATTTCTTCCTATCGTATACGTATCCCCTTTACCGTTTATTGTCGGGTTCCTTTTCACTTCAGGTTTTTCAGTATGCACCTGAAGATAGTGGGTCCCGTTGACCTGTCAACCACTATGCTTCCACAGCTTATTCCAAACTCCTTCTTACATGCCGTCTTCTTTCACTAGTACCATTGATACAGGAGGGTACTCAATCCGTTTAAGGATCGTCATGGTGCTAGTATGATATCCGGCTCTGACTATTAACGTGCCCGCCGCTAGCACGAAGCGCCTTGTTGATACAGCCTTGGGACTCCCATCCAAGTATTGTCGTCAGCTAACGAGCGTGCATGATCAAGGAATGCAGTTAATGGCGTCCTTCCGGGAAAAATCGGCTACTTGATACAGAAATCCTTGCGTTACTATTCTGCATAAAAATATATGCTCCATATCGAGCTAGGGAATGAACCAGGTTGTAGTAAATGTTTCTAAAGTAGGTACTAGGTAGTAGACTGCTTACTATTACCTTGATTTCTAAGAAGTGAAATCTCCTAGCCCCCTCATACACTCTCGTTAGCCAACGACTGTACTTATTGGAGAGCTTAACACAAAATTCGAGATAATATTAGAGATTATATTAATTTTATTTATATATCAAAACAGAATGTGAAAAAGGATATAAAACTATAAAATACTAATGAAAAGAACTTTATTCTTGTTTACTTTGATGAAACACTAAACAATACCTATATGATTATTTTTGGTCTGGGAAATACTAGAGAAATACTGTTGCTGACAAGTAGTTCCGCTTGGCTTCCGGTTGGCTATGGAAAACAAAAGAATCAGCTTAAGCGATAGGATTTATAACATTTTACTACAATATTATTTAGTAGTTGATTTAGAATACCACGGCTTTATTTAGCGTTTACTCTACAACACGAAATGTTTATTTGTTAATACATAACCTAATATCTACAGGAATTAAAATCTTCGTCGAAGATTCTTTAAATATTTCGTAAAATATTATTATATTAATATATGTTTCGGTAAAAACCAGCGTTTGAATTGCTTGACAGCCATAGATGGATTATTTTTAAGTTCCGTCGAGATGTTTAATAAATAGTAGTGCATATGCTGTTTTTCACTTATATTAAAAGCCAATCTAAATATGGAATTGTATTGAAGGACGGCTGGATAGATTTAATAAAGTACATTTCACCAACCATATGGTCTTCTTCAAACTAAAACATGCTTCTTATACATAATAAATATAGAAAGTATTTGATGGTATGCAAAGTATTCTCCATTTATATAATTAAACGTATTGCAACATTCTAAAAGTCGAAAAAGGCTTCTAATTTTTCTTCATATTGTTTCCCTTTAAGAACATCTTTCATCTTAGGAAAGAGACAAAAATTTGCTGGTGACAAGTCAGATGAATAGGATGGGTGATTGATCTTAACAAATTATTTTAGAATCAGTGCAGAACGGGCAGGTGCATTGTGGCGCAACAAAAACTTTGTTAGCGATATTTGGAGTCGTGCTCGAGAAATGCCCTGCAATAATCTCTTCATCACTTTTACGTAGAATGGACTATTTACTGTTTGTCTTTCAGCTACAAATGCCTTATCTTGTTTATTGAAAAACTTAATTCGTAATGTTTCGGTTCTGGATGTTTGCAAACGAAACTGTTTGAGTCTTGGTGATAATTTTCAAGTTCATTGTATGCTCTGGCTACAAGTCTGATCGAAGTCTGCTTACTATGCATCTATTTTCTGTTTTTGGTCATCCGTAAGCCTGTGCTTTGATGTTTCTCTTTTCAAAATTTTTATGCAAAATTTGCAGGATTGTTTCCTCAGTGATGTTCAACTCATCTATTACCGCTTGGAGGATTATTCGGCGATCTCTTGACACAATTTCATCAACTCTTGCAACCCAATTTGCATTTCGAGAGATCTACGAACACCCGGTTCAAGCGTCATCTTGAACATCCTCATATCCATCTTTAAAACGTTTAAACTATTCAAATACATTAGTACGATTTACTGTATTTTCACCGTACATCATTTGCTACATATAATATTTTTGCCGAAGATTTCCCAAGTTTATTGCAAAATTTAAAATCACTCGTTGCTCTACGACGACTGACAGCGTCTAACAACTGTTCGATCTTCGTTTGATTACCCTCTGTTGGCGAAATTGTGAACTATTCTATGTTGCTTTACTTTTGGTTTAATTTCACGTGCTTCCAGTGCTACAATGTCAATCAGGAAATTAAATAGACAAATTTCGTAAATTATAACCTAAAATAAATGAACGCATTTAGGCTAGCCTTTTACAACTGATCGCTTGTAACCTAACAGTTTAATCCCTGCAAAAGCTTTCGAATATTTTGTCCACATGTTTCGTTTTCATAAAATATGTTTTTAATGTGGAGGAACCATACGGTATGAGCCATTCGCATTTTTTTTAAATATGAGACCGTTATTTTATGGACTTATTTGTTTAGTATGAATACTATTAGCTTCTTAGATGTGAAGTTTATACACCATTAATTATTAGCCATTTTGTTTAGATTTCGTCCAGGTTTGTCAAGAAATTCAAACGCTGCCTTTCACCAGGTTTGAAAATTAAGATCGTAATATGTTAATAATGTTAAGATTTACGTTCAGAAGTAAATATTTTGTGTTCTAGAGTAGATATAACTGTAGTAACACAGCTATGCTTAGATATCTATTAAATAATTAATATATTAAATCAGAGCAGAATTTCAATTTTTCTAAATCGGTAAAACGTGTTTTTAAAATGTAATTATTAGATATTAACATTTAAGTTAGAGATTATCCGTTCTCCAAGTTGTTTTAGAGGACAATATATTGAGGTTAGGTACTTTATTAACAGTTGTTATGGCTTGCAATTTTACGTTTTTGAAAAATGATAAGTTGCTGAAAGTAAATGCTGCTAAGTAAAATTAGGTTACACCTTGAAGTCTTAAAACTATTGTATTATGTTTGTCTTTTATACATATATTCGTACTAAATCATGTGTAATTATTTATCTACATGTTACAGTTGCTGTTAGTAGTTTTACTATTTTTTGTGTTTTAATCATTTATAGTGCGTAAAGGAACTGGAAATGAATGTACAGTTGTGGTATAAGAACTTCGTTATATTTTTAACTTCTTAGTTTTACAAAGCGCAAAATTATACCTACAGCGTGTGTTACTATATAATTTTAAGCTCAACAAGAAACTTAACCACACGTTTGAGGTGCTTAAATAACCAAGAGAGCTACTAATTCAATTACTGAAGTTTCTGTGATCGGAAAAGTTGTTTATCTTTGCTTTGAAATTGTTTATATTTTTGTCTCCCCAACTAAAACTGTAAAACTATAGAAATTAAAAAATGATTCAGGATTGTACAAATCATCAACAATTACGGTTGTTTAGTGATGATTTTTATTTTAATTTGAATACACCCTGTAGAAAATATTTTTTTTAGATTGGCTGAAAAATATGAATAATTCTTTAAGAATATTTTGTAAATAATCTATCTTTCTGAATATTTTGTGTCTACATAATTCATATTTCAGCATTTTTAAAGCGGCGGCCATTTTGGGGTTAAATGTTTTTAGAAATAATCAACAAAATCTATGTAGTGTATGGCCTTTGAGATCTTAGTCAAAAACTACAACTTATTATTTTTGTTGCACCAAATCTTTTCCAAAAATTTCAAAAATATGAAGTTTTTTCGACATAACCACACTTTACATATCTGTTTTGGGTTTACATAGTTTTTTCGCCACGTTAGGTGCGTATAATGGGTGAAATATTGGCGATACTTTAAAAACCATTTCCTTTTTGTTTAAAGTAATTAAATTCTGCACGTGGTAATTTCCTAATCTAATAAACATTAATTTGAAAGCTACACTTTAAATGTCTCTTAAGAAATTATGTTTAGTTACAGGTTTTTTTTCTTGAACGTAATCACTTAAGCAGTGCGAAATTGACCCAAATAAACATTGTATTTACATAACATTGCAAAACCATGGAATAATATCACAATTTTATTTACACCGCCTAATGGCCTGGTCAGTAACCATAGCAACAATGATTATAATTGGATAATTTTTAATTTTAAGAATCTTGTCCGCACCGAAAGCTAATAATTAAAAACGCGGCAGTTCGGATACAGAAGAGAAAATATTTTATTTAGGTAAAGATGTTAATACGAAGGACAAGTCTAATTAAAAATTTAGATGAGCCAAAATAATATTTCGAAGACGTCCGGTTTGCAAATAATAGTTTGTTAAACCGAACCATGCATCGACATTTAAACAGGAAAAGCATCAATAGTAATATTTCATTTTTAACGATTGTATGCAAAACCGTTAGCATCGAAATTGATGGGTGTCCTCTAAAATTCTGGCGCTCCTTAGACCCCAGTTGCAATGAATTAGCCAAACTTGTACCAATCAAAGCAATCAGAAGATTAATTAATGCGAAGTTAGGTATTTCAAGAGAAGATTTGAGGTTATGAAGCTATTCTCCTTCACAGACGGGATTTGAAATAACCGAGTTATCCTAGCTAATGAACTCAATTAAACCACTTAGAATAATTTGTCAAAAAGGATTGGTTTTAATTAATTTACAACCTTTATAGTGGGACCTTGATTTTTGTTTAAGAGGCTACTAAAGTGTCTTAAGATTAATTTATAGAAGCGTTTTCTATTGTCATCGAAGCTACATTAGTGTTGACCTTTCTACATGTACTCCTTTTTGTAATTAGCAGACAACAAATCCAAGATTGTAATAATGTGGAGAATTATGGGGATATTGATTAGAACAAGGAAATAGTTTAACAACTGCGAGGACTGTTCCAAATTAAACAGGAATTTATTTATGAAAAAGGGTAATACAATATTACAAAGATGAAAACTATATTACTTTTCGATGTAATCCCCCTGCTTAGCAATGCACTTGCGCTACCGATTTGGAAGCTGTCTAATACTTTTCTGGAAGAAGTTTTTGGGCTGCATGCATATCCACTTTTGAACAGCTTCGATAACGTCCTTATTTGTCTGCAATATTTTCCCAGCAAATTAGAAAAGGTCCCACTGAAGTTTGTTTATGGTTTCAATTTTTCTTGTAGCGGTATGAGGGGGAGCACTGTCTTGAAGAAAGCAAATATAATTTTGTCTTCTCTTCCGTTCTTGATCGTCTGCTTATCCGTATGTCGAATATTGATCTGCATTACTTGTAAGAAAATCAAGAATGAGCACTCCCTGAAAAACAAAAAATATTCCATCACTTTACTAACTGACAACGCAGTTTTGCTTCCTTTGGTTTCGAAGATGTCGTGTGAACTCACCGCATGCTTGCACTTTCTGACTCGGAGTAAAATAATTTACCTAGGTTTCATCTGTTGTCACTATTGAGGCCAAAATTCATCTCATTTTCTCTCATATCGCTGCAGCAAAGAAGAAACGATTTGCAGACGATTCAGCTTGTGTTTTTCGGTCAACAAGCATGGAATCCACCTGGCCTACAATACTTTGGCTTATTTTTTATGATGCCATCAACAGTTACGACACGAATTTGTCAATTAACCGTTACCCGTCTGTCTTGCCGGATAAGGGCAATAATATTTTTCTCATTTTTACCATTAAGCGAGGTGGCAGCTCGTCTTATCTGAGGCTCATTTTCTACAAGAGTTCTCCCGTCTCTAAAAACTTTCAACCACTTATACACATGACTTTTAGAAATACATTAAAAACCGTATTGTGATCGCAGCTTGTAAGAATTTCAGTCGAATTTACACCTTCAATCGTAAGAATGCAACGATCAAAATAATACTTTAACGGAACAATTGTCATAGATACGTTATTAAGAGTCATGGCCAACCTTCAAGTAATTTAATTTTTTGAATGGTCTTCAGATGGAGATTTAATTTAAGCATTTCTTATTAACTTTGAACACTCCTCGAAGGTTAAAAACAATATAATTTTAAGATATATTTAGACTTCTTCTTCTTCTTCTTCTAGTTTCTCTCTGTTTAAATACAGATATATGGCTCCCATTCCAATAGAAAAAATGGAGAGGTAGACAGGTGTCTTGTATTTAGACTTAATTTAGTTAAAATGCTTCACCGTATTATAAACTTATATATTAGTAGATCAGTAAACTCGAATTTGATTGTTGTATCACTCAAGTCAAGGACCATTTATTGTGAGGGCTATGCTACTCCATTTCATATAAAATCAATGGTGAAATTAACACTGAAAAACTGCATTCGTATGATCTGTCACGATTTATGCTCATGATCACCAATAAATAAATTGATATTTCTACTGTAACTTTATCGAAAGTTTTCACTTTCTCTTAACGATTTAAAAGATAGCAGTTTCATTTGTATATGAGCCGATAAATAGAAATTGCGTGCAAAAATTGAATAAAAATATGTGTTTATTGAAAATTGGGGCTAAGAATTATTGATATAAAGATTTTTATATCCGGTTTCATTTATAATAATTTCAGGGCTAAAATATGCTTAACTATCTCTATTAGCAAATATATTTTATTTATATGTTGGTTATGTATTGATTTATTATTATACAACATATATTGACGAAGCCATAGTATTATATGAGATTTTTTATCTGTTGTATTGGAAGTCAATGGTAGAAGTAATAACTAAAAGTAATATATTCAAATACTCAACAAAAATGTGTTTTCATTCTAAATCAGCCATACCTTCATTTTAATTGATTTTAAGGTTAGAATATTCTTAGCAATCAAATTATATATGTTAGCTAGATTTCCCAAGTCATTATAGTATTATAAGATCACTTTTAATATTGGCTGGGCCAGTCTATTTGTAGTAAATCTGTAGGAGAATAAAGAACTAAATGTTGATTATTGATTTTATATTATGTAGATTAACTAAACCTTTTTCAGAATCAGAATGTGTAAGGCGACTATTAAACGTAAGGAGTGTGCCAACACATTAAAAAATATAATAGAACAAATAACTAAACTAAAAATAAGGGTTTATTTAAAATTAACTGGTGTCGTGATTGAAGCTAGCTTTGGTTTAAATTATTTTAAGGTCAAAATGTCTTAAGACGCACAATTTGTTACATGTACAGTGTATACGGATTATTGATTTTATGTTACATAGATTGATGCCTCTGTAAGGCAAATATTTAATCTATGGGCTGTACCAATCTAATATGTAGAAAATCAATGGTAGAGCTAAGAACGAAATGTAAGGAGTGTGCCAAATGTAAATGAACTGTAAAAATTCACATATGTGATTTCACCTCTCCCAGGTGACAGAAATATAGAGATCTCGGTGGTCTAGTGCGAGAACGCATTGGCCACTCGAGGTCACAGCAAATGCAGTCGTTCCGTTGGGGGCGATCGAATCCCGACTGGGGCGACCGCATTTGCTTAGCTAAGTTTTGGGTGCATGTTGCATGAATGTTTAGTATGTAAGGGACGCCCGCACCCTGAAGTAATGCGAAAGCGGTTCCGAGGGGGGGACGGTAGTATGAATGAGTGAGGAAAAAAAGGTGACAGAAATATAAACTTAAACATAAAAAATTCAAAGATTTAACGAACAGACGCGGTTATTCTGAATCAGCTGAATTATTTTGATATGAAGATATTTTCTGTTTACACAGAATTTTGTACACAATTTTGTGAATACATTGTGTACAAAATTCAGAGCAAAATTTTGTACAAAATATGTATGACATGAACCAAAATTTTGTTTGTGAGTTTGCACAGAATTAGGCTGACATCTATGAGATAACTGTCAAAATAACCATGTGAGTGTGGCTAATGTCAAATTCTATCAAGGTTTCTTATAATTGTTTGCATAAGCACGAATCTTGTTAATTTCTTGGCCTCTTGTATTGTATGTTTTTTTGTTTTGGGTACATGTTTTTGGGTTTATAAATTATATTCAGTGTGGGCTAACGTAAGGTTAACGTAAACACATGGTAAAACATTTACCTCTGCCCTCTGTGATCAGAGATGCACACTAAAAATTGTTTGCGCACCGGCACGATACAGATTCTGGACAAAATTCAGTAGGCAATTTAGGAGCATGAATGTACCGAATTTCCATAGAGAGTTCTATATGACACAACATACAGTGTGATTGTAAATGATTGAGGACAGTTTGAACTTACCGCTACAAATTTTAGCGTATTGCACATGTTGCTTGTGGCTATATCAGTATAGGGGCGGGGATTTTTATAAATACATATTTCATGGTCGCCGTATTTATGATTTCTGCTGGGCATTTTGCACAATAGTTGTAAAATATTGTTAAATTAATTTGGAATATTTTCACTTATTGTTAAGACGAAATTCTAAGTTTATTGTGCATTAATTGTTTGTCTTGTATTGTATTTCTTTTTGTTTTTGGGTACATGTTTTTGGGTTTATAAGTTATATTCAGTGTGGGCAAGGTTAACGTAAACACATGGTAAAACATTTACCTCTACCCTCTGTGATCAGAGATGCACACTAAAAATTGTTTGCGCACCGGTACAATACAGATTCTGGACAAAATTCAGTAGGAAATTTAGGAGCATGAATGTACCCAATTTGCATAGAGAGTTCTATATGACACAACATACAGTGTGATTGTAAATGATTGAGGACAGTTTGAACTTACCGCTACAAATTTGAGTGTATTTCACATGTTGCTTGTGGCTATATCAATATAGGGGCGGGTTTTTTTTTAGAAATACATATTTCATGGTCGCCGTATTTATGATTTCTGCTGGGCATTTTGAACAACTGTTGTAAAATATTGTTAAATTAATTTGGAATATTTTCACTTATTGTTAAGACGAAATTCTAAGTTTATTGTGTATTAATTGTTTTAATTAAAAAGATAAAACTATTGATTAAAATCGTTATTAACAATTAATATATATCCCTATTTCAGATGTTACTGATGAGAAATAAACAGCTGACAGGATTACTGTATTTGCTACCAACTTGACAATAATTTCTTATGGCGGTAAATTCAAACTAGCCTCAATCATTTACAATCACACTGTAGAAGTTGTTCACAGTGATTATTGATTGTACATATATCATATAGATTATTTTATATTGATTAGAGAATTACATCCTTCAAAGATGTCGAGCTATAGAATTAAAGGCAAATGCGAAGAATATCTAAGTAATACTCAATTCAGATCCCGACAAGGCTTAGGGAGGGACAAGAGAGGCCATGCTTGCTATGGTGGTAATAGTGGAACGGTGCCTAGAAGTTTGCAGAGAAGTATATGCTTGCTGTGTAGACCATGAGAAGGCTTTTGATAAAGTCCAACATGAAAAGTTAATAGCACAACTTCAAAAAGTTGGTCTAGATGGAAAAGATCTAAAAATGATCAGAAACTTGTATTGGAATCAGAAAGCCACAGTACGAGTAGAAAACGAAGTAACGGAAGAAATAGAGATTGTAAGGGATGTTCGCCAAGGATGTGTACTATCTTCCTTACTTTTCAACGTATCTTCGGAATGTGTCATACAAAACGCATTATTAGAGGACTGACCCGAGGGAATTAATATAAACGGAATTATTTTTAATAATGTAAGGTATGCGGATGATACCATAATCCTGGCTGACAACGAAATGGCAACAAAATGGATCACTTTCAAGAAGTTAAAAGAAGAATTGAAATTGCTAGAGCAAGTTTCTTTAAAATGAAGAATGTTTTGTGCAATTTGAAGCTATCAATAGATTTGAGAGTGCGAATATTAAAATGTTATATGTATATGGTCCACACTATTATATGGTTGCGAAATCTGGACAATAAAAAAGTACATCTAACAACGAGTGCAGGCATTCAAACTATGGGCATATCGAAAAATGCTGCGAATCCTATGAACTGCTCGAATGACAAATGAAGAAGTACTTAACAGGATAGGCACACGACCCTAGCTAGTGCAATTAGTTAAGAAACGTAAAACACGGTACTTCGATCATATTATGAGACACAGTAGATATGATATACTACGAATAGCCTTAGAAGGCAGAGTAGAAGGAAAACGAGGACATGGAAGAAAGAAGAAATCCTGGTTCAGAAACATCAAAGAATTGACCAACCACAATACACATACAATCTTCCATACCACCCAGGACAGATATAGATTTACTATAATGGTCGCCAACATTACATGATACGGCGCTAGAAGAAGAAGAAGAAGATGTCGAGCACTTACTGTATGGACTGTGCCAATCTGTTCCATGGGAAATCAATAGTAGAGCGCCTTTTCATAATTTCCATCACGATTTACCAGTACGGCCGTCCATAAATTGCTATTTCTAGTACAACTTCATCCCAAGCTTCCACTTTCACTTAAACAATTTAAAAGGTAGCAATTCCCATTGCTTATCAGGCAGCAATTAGAAATTGTATGCAAATATTAAACGAAAATGTGCATTTATTCGAAACCAGCACAAGTAGCACCATTGGCTATGCATGAAGACACTTTTTAAACCCAGTTGCGTTTCTAATTATTATGTGGCTAGAAATTTGCAGGTTTCACCGGTATATTCGCATATGTTGTGTCAGTTTAGAAGCTATCTGCAGGAAGTGTGTATGCAATTGGGCTGCTTGCATGCAACTGCTATATCCTGTTCGCATACAGCTGTGCATATAATATACAGCATTGTGTAATTTATGCTCGCCTTTTGGCTCTTTGTTCTATTGTTGGTGTTTCCGAATGCTTATTAGTCGGTAATGGTTGTTTGATAGATAATAAATCATACTTTGGCTGCTAATTTCAGAGACTGGAATGTGTTTAGTTTTTATTGGAACGTGATACATCCTGTAACAATGTATCGATATTCGAGAATTTGTTTGTTTGGAAACATTTTCAAGATTTTAGTATTGATTTTAAAATAAAAAATAACGTAGCGGAAATTGAAGTTAGTATTAAACAAAACCATCTTGTAGATGATTTCAAACTCTATCTTAATTGCATTAACAAACCCATAGAAAACCTTTGGACAGCATTCATAATATAAAATTAATCAGTAAAAATATGATTATTAATTTGAATGAAAAAAAAAAATTAAATCCCTAATTAATTACTTAATTTAATAGTTTAACGTGTGATTCTTTATACCAAAGCTAACAGAAGGTTATATACTCATCATAAAAGCAGTTTGTGGCACTTGAAAATAATTTTTGTTTAGGACTTTTATGTAATTGCTTGAAATTAAATGATTGTTAATTTACTCAAAATTTACTTAATTTTGTTAACCTTCACGATTTTTATTGGTTTTAATGTGCTGGGTTGTCGAGGTGATCATACTGTGATCACACCAGGAAGTCAAATAGTGATTTGAAAGATTTTTTATAATTGTCCAATTATGTTAGAAAAGGTCTAAAAGTCGTCAGTTCGAATCTCGCTTCTGAAATGTTGCATGCCTTCTTATTTGTAACATGGGCGTAAAAGACTTACAGTATGAGTCCTGCTTTAAAAAATAGGTTATAATTTAATCTTGAAGATGTATTAGAAGAGAATTTAACTCTTTAGTGTAAAAATATCTTAAAACGCTCCCAAAGATTGCCCGTGGGAGCGCCACCGTCTGCTTCACTCTGTCTTAAGTAAACTGACATTAATTAGGTTCACTTTAATTCCTTGAACTTGTTCAATAAAATAATCCCAAACGAGTTGAAATTTAAATCGTAAATAATTAGCTGCACACACGTAGGCTAACTTAAACCGAATCTATTACACTTGTAGGTGTAGAAAGCAGTTCGTGAAGAGAATGACCCTCGCCCCTGGGTCAATAATCCATCTGTGCATTATTTACCTAACTTGATCACCTTGTAGAAGCAGCGGCCGCTCACTTCCAAAACAGCTAATGTCAACTGAATTACAAATGTTAACTTGTTCGTGGACAGACCATACCTCAGGGAAGAAGTTAAAGCTTCGTTTTAACAGTTGTTGGTTATGTCACACATAACTTAAAATTTATTTTGTGTTCGGTAAAAGAATGCGCGATTATAATATTAAATGATACACAATTGATTGTAGAGTATAATCCGCGAATCAATTTAATTATTGGAAGTATCAATTAAAAATCAGTAAATTTAGTAATTGACTAATCAATGTTTTGCGGGTAAAAATAACCAACAAGCAGATACTGTCATTGTTCTTGTTTTACCCTTTCTTTATCTCATCAGTTGTCTAAAAATGGTTCATGTAATTGGTCATACGATTGTGCCTCAAATAAACATATTTGAAAAATTCTTAGACTTATCTTCCTATTATCCATTGAAGAAGCAACTAATTAATTAATCATCAACCAATTAATTAATCGTATAATTGAATCCTTTTTAACAATCAATAAATTAAGTAATTGATTAATCAATATTTTGCATGTAAAAATCATCAATATGCAGATACTGTCAGTGTTCTTGTTTTACTCTATGTTATTATCAAATCGTAAGCATTGTTTTACAAACAATGTCAGTTGTCTTAAA